>CM050168.1:241154755-241389755 GCA_027410445.1 Discoglossus pictus | reverse complement strand
TACACAATTGAATACAGTCTCCATGTATTTCTAGAGTTCTTATTTGTGCAACAGTGTAAAGGATATTTTCATAAATAGCATAGTGCTTTGCAGTTGTTCAACAATAGGCAAAACATTGACCAGATAATCCCACATGGTCATCATTCTGCCAAATGAAGGTCTACCTGGTGCAGCCGGGAAGGGATATCCTGGTGGATGGGACAGAGTATAGTTGACAGACACACGTTTCGTTTTATAATGTTTTCATTATTTCCATGCCCACCACTACTCTTATTAACTCCCACCCCCCTTGATTTCCAGTGCACTGGTGATCGCCACCGTGTTTGATCGGGATGTCAACTGCAGAAGAGCAGCCTCAGTAAGTGGTATCTTGTTTCTTTATATGAGCAGTAGTTATTAGATATTGACGTTCTCTTCATTTTATCTATCTAAATGCATTGATTATGACATCGCTGTGTGTGCATCTGCATGTCTAAAATGGGTCAGAAGACTGTTCCCAGCTAAGAATCTCAAGAATCGCAATGTTCAAATTACAGTCTAAGAATCTAAACAGGGCCTACAAATGAGCTGAAAACATGCACAAATTCAATAAAAATCTGCTGCATATCAGTGTGTCATCTTGCTATTGGATGCCTGTGGCTAGCATTTAAATAACTAGGAAGTGTAAGGCCAACCAAACCGTGAAAAAATATTAAGTATCTTGGGTAACAAGAATAACAACCCAAATGTGTAGACAGAGTCAGTTTAGATTGCTTAAATTTGTAATAAAACATCTAATGATTTCAGATTTATTCATTTTACTACTAATTGTAGTCTTCGTATTGGCAAAAAAGAAACTGCGAAGTTTGCATATATGTTTAAAAAAAAAAAAAAAAGTATATTATGCAAGCGTGAATGCATACGTACAATGTATTTACAGAGCTTCCTGAACTAACCCGATCTTCTGTTAGCTGGATTTGCCATAATATCCTTCATTTAACCTTTTCAGTCGTGCCCATATTCCATGTCTGTGTGTTTATTATCTCTTTGACTACTGCATTGTGTAATTATTGCTCCAGGCTAACAATGCGAGCTGAGCTGATTCATGGCTGGTCCTTGCTGTACTTCACATTAGTCTTGGAGGAATGAAAATAACTGTGGTACTGCACTGTTCAGTTGTGTTGAAATACTTCCACAAGGAATATACACTTGACAGAAGCACTAAATAGAAGAGCAACTCCCAGCAGGATGGAGACTAGAAGTCCAAGATGGCGTCTAATAATTACATAGCTTTACACAGGGTAGTGCAGTAAATAGACGTTTGGTGCCATTCCCAGGCCAAATTATTGGAACTCATGGGCTGGTAGGGTGTTAATGCCCAACAAATAAGTTGAACCCCTTGTCTTTAATATACTGTAAAAATACTGTAACATATATATGACAACAGAACCAGAAAGGGACATCTATTATGCTCAGTCTGTCTAGCTAAAATGATTTCAGGATGGCTAATTTATGTCTATTCCAGTGTTTCTTGGATTCATTTGCAATATTTATATTCTAGAGAAAGAATAGTCTGCATACCTACATTTCAGTAAAATAGTATTTTTGCACGTTATCCCGAACGTTTCCAGCTTAAAAAGAGGACCTAGTTTTCTGAAAGATTCTTTCCTCCTGAACTTTTGAAATCCTTTGATGTACCTGAATGTTTCTATCCTGTCACCCCTCTCACTTCTTCTGTCCTCTATGCCAGTGGTTCTTAACATCCAGTCCCCGAGACCTTATCGGCTGGTCACAAAGAGAGATGAAGAGAGTCTCACTCTTTATACATACCACACCATTAGATTATTTAGTGTGTTGCATGTGGTATCACCATGTTCAAAATCTTCTGGATCTCAAAGTAGGTGCACAGAAGCATTGAAAGGTAGCTAGCCGTTCTGCAGATCAGAAAGGTTTAGAGTCGCTGGTCTAATCTATGCATACTCATGCTATGAAGTCTTTCCTTATAAGATTTATCTTTTAGACCCTGCACCATTTTTGTCGCCCTCCTTTGAATTGTTTCCAATTGAATTATGCCCACTTTATGTTCAGAATATTTGCCTTTACAGAAGACCGTTGTCGCTTCAACCACTTGTTTGTGTTGGGATTTATGTCTCCACAGTGGATAGTCCCCTCCCTAACTATTTCCCCCACTGGCAGCGGGTTTCTCCTTGATCCCTCTGGTAGCAGAGAGGTTAAACTAGTTCAAGCCGATGCTGTCTGTGCTATTTTCCGCCACCCTGGCCCTTGTCTTGCATTAATAATAGAATACCAAGGAAGAATGTGGTATATTTTTCTTGTGCACACGTCCCTCAGACATAGAGAATAGTATCTGACAGTGGCTGGCGCAGTTTGGAGGAGCTCAGCGCACCTGCGCCATGTCATGTGACAACGGTGGTGACAAAGAGCCCCGCAGGGCGCGTTCCTCACACAATGCACACTTTATTCCAGAATGTGAAGCCATGGGTCATTTATACTGCAGCCTGTTTGTTTTGGGTATAAGCTGAGGCGTCTTATTTTCAATTGTTTGTTCTTTCTTTTCTCCAGGCAGCCTTCCAGGAGAATGTGGGGAGGCAGGTACAGTAAGTTTGTGTGTCACGTCTTGTAACCCTTGCAGTGCTGGGGCACAGCCACATCTTGTGGCAAGCTAAATCTTGAAGGACCACTGTACATCAACAAAATCTGTGCATGAAGTATATGTACAAACTAACATTGCTAGTAGCCGTATAACATATGAGCATATAATCATTTTTATAGAAAACCAACATTTTTGAAGATTTTTTTTATGAATAGAGGAATCTATCTTCTCCTTATTTAATTGCTTACTAAGAGCTGTAGTATGAGGTGCTTGTTTTTACTAATCAGTGAAGGGAGTGTTGGGAAGAGGTAAAGAGGGATCAGAATGATTTGTTAGATAATTGGATCTGATTAGAATTGATACTACCTCCTTACACCTCATAGGTCCAAAAAGCAGGGAGTGTTCTTCCACCAACATATCATGTATCCCTCCAGGGACCAGCAGAAGTATCAAACTTAATTTTGTTTAATTTATTAATATATTAATAACTAGTTTTATGACTTTTTCCCCTGCCTAATTATGCTCTATCAGACTCAAAGTATTTAGACATATTTTTTTGTACAGTGTATCATCAAAATTACACAACATGTTTCAAATATGCTATAATTTAAGTCTATAGGTACTAACAGGTGAATGTTTATCACATTTTCTATAGGAAATGAATTTATTTAAAGCATTGCATATTCCCTCTATAAATGTACCTGTCGGTCAGCTTTTCTGATCCAACCATTACTGACACGCTTTGTCTCCTACTAACGGCAAGAACTACTAATTCCCCTGTTGTTGGACCCCTCGGAGTAATTCACTTAGTACTTCTAAGCTCTGAGCAGGTCCAATAGTTTATATTTTATATGTCTTACACTGAAGACGATGTATTCAGAACACCATGAGCAATTATTGGCCATGACCTGTTACTAGCAAGACATACACAGTGTCTGTAGTCGGAGGGTCAGGAAGACGAACTGATAAAAATGACCACATTTCAATGTAAGTTTGTTGTAGGACAATTCACTTTTCTTTTTAATAAATCAGTTGAGTACTTTTGCATTACCTGTAGATTAAAATTATACTATATCTGGAACCTGTGTCTATATTTTTTACAATGCAGCGAGGAATTCTGGGTTATATTCTCGGTAATAACCAACCATACCTCATAATCACACAACATATAGAGCTAACCTTGCAGCCAGGAATTATGGGTGATATCCCACCTTACTGCACATGTGTTCATCACTACCCTTCTCCCTGTACATTACTGCATTTATGGTACTTAACTCCTATTTACCTCCCATAGGGGACGTTTCCTCGTGGTATTGACATCTTAACTGCGGCTGATTATTTTGCAGTTGGAAACCTGGCAAATTGTTACCTGAATATAAGGTATGTTGTGAGTCGCACGTTCAGTCTGAGCACCTCCAACTTTTCTTGTTTTAGAAAAAAAAAAATATATAGGCCGCATGTACTGAAGCAAGGTCCCAAGGGCCATGTCTCAGGAAACATGCTGCTGAGATGGTGTCTCTGATAGGCTAGGACACTACACTGCACGTCTAGCCCTACAGAGTTTGTGTCTGCATACGTTGCAGCCTGCAGACCCAAACAGGAACAATGTGCATGATTTTAGGTAGTAAAAAAGGAGTTTTTAATTGCTTCTTAATAAAACAAAGTACATACAAGTAAATAAATACATAGGGATATTATATTACATACCTAGTAATATTCGGAAACCTTTCATATCCCTTTAAAATGCTAGCACAGATCCTTGAGAGGTACAGTGACTAATCCATGTATGTGAGCAATATGACTTTTGTTTTATATAAACAGTATTGTTTTGGCAGAATATGTGCTGTAGACTTACATTTAACTTAAGTGTTGGATATATTTTCTCCCTGTATATGATTTCTGGTCCCCTGTAAAAAATATTCTTGCCCTTTATGTTTATTAGATAATCATTCTAAACAATATAATGTATATATACTCTGTTTTGAAATGTATACTCTGTAAATTTACTTTTCAGTCATATATTTTTGTTTTTACAGTGTGTTTATTGCTGGCTTCTCTGAATATACCCAACCAATGATCGACCATCTAGTGGATTTAAAGATTAATCATTGGGACAGGTACTATAAAAATAAATCAAGTGAATTTCTAGATATTTCGTTTAATTCTTAAATTCGTGTTGTTTTATGTCATAGAAATAGAATAGAGACCAAGTATATTCTATAGAAACCTACTTTATTTTCCTATCTATAGAGCTGATTTATTGGCTATAAAACATCACTTGAGCAAAAGGTATTTGAGACTGCTCCTGCAAGGTCTGGGTCCTGCATATAATATAATGACTGATGGTTTGGATACAATTGTTTACAGTAACCCTTATTTATCTCCAGAGTTTGGGTCTCCCCAGATAACTGCTTAGCACCTGGGAAGTCCTTGTTTGTGTCAACAGTCTACTGATCAACTTCAAAGGTCAGGTCCCTGTGATGGCAAAACCCATCCAGACCTTTCATCAAGTGTGTGTGTTAGGTTACATTATATGTCATAGGGAAATGCTTGGTATGAATGCCTTCATCAGGATTGGACACACTTCTCTCTCCAACTCTTGCACTTGTATGTTTAACCATTAGAGGTCAGCCTTCTTCCTATATGATGCTCCCGGCTGACAGACATGAAGATGCAGACTGGCAAAGCATAATAATCAACAACCCATCCTCTTTGCCTGACCAATGAGAGTGCATCCATATAAACTTAGATTTGATTAAAGATAACTAATATAGTCTGCTTGAATGACCACTGTACTTTAGGAAAAATATTTGTGAACTTTGTAACAAACTAACAACATTAGCGGCTGTATAAGCATTATGCATAAAGCGTCCCTTTGTAAGCTAGAGGGACATTGAAAGCTATTTCTTTGTTGCATTTAAAAGAGCCGCTTCAAACATAGTCAAAGTTGTGGTTTGCGTGAAAAGAAATATTAACTAAAAAATATTTAAAGGTATATATAAGTTTCCTGGGTTTCACATGTTTGGTAAGAAACAGTCTATAGAGAAGCTCAGGGTGCTTACAAAGTTAAATGCAGGAGAGTAAAATCCAGCTTTGCGCATCCACATGAAGCTTACATAACAAAGTACGCACAGGAAAGGCTGCCAGATAAAGAGTGTGACCTTTCCGGTAGAGACCACAGGAAGTAACTGCCTCTGGATGGAATCACATGGTTGGGTGGGGTTTGAGCTCACAGCTGAATCAGACCACAAATAATAAAGATATACTACATATCCCAGGCTGCTTTGCAACACAGGAACCTCAGAATATGATACAAATGTATCAACTAACATCTGCTTTCTCCTGATTGGCCAAATTAATTATACATTTTATGGTAATCTTAGCAGGGATTTTCAGAGGTGTCAACTGAAGGGTTTTTAGCAAACACCAGGGTGAGTTTGTAAATGTTTTTGGTATTTTTTCATGGAAACCTGTTTGCATACACTACTGATTCTCCTCTATCAGATGCTATTATAATCCAGGAAACTTAGATATGCCTTTGAACTACATTGAAACTAACAGGAAATGCCCAGAGCATACAGTTCCTTGCAAAAGTATTCACACCCTTGACTTTTTACCTATGTTGTTACATTACATCCTTAAGTTCAATGTTTTGTTAATCTGAATTTTATGTGATGGATCAGAACACAATAGTCTAAGTTGGTGAAATGAAATGAGAAAAATATATACATATAACTATTTTTTAGAAATAGAAAACAGAAAATTGGCATGTTCGTATGTATTCACCCCCTTTGTTATGAAGCCCATTAAAAATTCTGGTGCAACCAATTATCTTCGGAAGTCACATAATTAGTGAAATTATGTCCACCTGTGTGCAATCTAAGCATCACATGATCTGTCATTACATATACACACCTTTTTTGAAAGACCCCAGAGGCTGCAACACCTAAGCAAGTGGCACCACTAACCAAACACTGCCATGAATACCAAGGAACTCTCCCAACCAGTAAGGGACAATGTTGTTGGGAAGTACAAGTCAGGGTTAGGTTATACAAAAATATATCAAAATCTTTGATGATCCCCAGGAGCACCATCAAATCTATCATAATCAAAGAAAGAACATGGCACAACAACAACCTGCCAAGAGACGACGCCCACCAAAACTCAATGAGCGGGCAAGGAGGGCATTAATCAGAGAGGCAGCACAGTGACCTAAGTTAACCCTGGAGGAGCTGCAGAGTTCCACAGCAGAGACTGGTGTATCTGTACATAGGACGACAATAAGCCGTACGCTCCATAGAGTTGGGCTTTATGGCAGAGTGGCCAGAAGAAAGCCATTACTTTCAGCAAAAAACAAATGGCACGTTTTGAGTTTGCGAAAAGGCATGTGGGAGACTCCCAAAATGTATTGAGGAAGGTGCTATGGTCTGATGAGACTAAAATTTAACTTTTCGGCCATCAATGAAAACACTCTGTGTGGCGCAAACCCAAAACCTCACATCACCCAAAGAACACCATCCCCACAGTGAAACATGGTGGTGGCAGCATTATGCTGTGGGGATGTTTTTCAGCAGCCGGGACTAGGGAACTGGTCAGAGTTGAGGGAAAGATGGATGGTGCTAAATACAGGGATATTCTTGAGCAAAACCTGTACCACTCTGTGCATGATTTGAGGCTAGGACGGAGGTTCACCTTCCAGTAGGATAATGACCCCAAACACACTGCTAAAGTAACACTTGAGTGGTTTAAGGGGAAATATGTAAATGTGTTGGAATGGCCTAGTCAAAGCCCAGACCTCAATCCAATACAAAATCTATGGTCAGACTTATAGATTGCTGTTCACAAGCACAAACCATCCAACTTGAAGGAGCTGGAGCAGTTTTGCAAGGAGGAATGGGCAAAAATCCCAGTGGTAAGATGTGGCAAGCTCATAGAGACTTATCCTAATCGACTTGGAGCTGTGATTGCCACAAAACACGAAAAATGCCAAGGGGGGTGAATACTTTTGCAAGGCACTGTACGTATGTATGTAGATTTTATTGGCAGACAATGATTACGCATATATCTATTCTACTGCTCATTTGCTGACAGGGGCTAGCCAACATTTGAATTGTTTTTTTTTTTACTGTGAGAGCATTGAAAAAAAAAGAAAGCACAATGTGGTACATTATCAAGTACTCTCTTTAAGATGCAATAAAGAAAAACATGCTTTCAATGTCCCTTTAGCACTTAAAGACTATTTTTTTGTATCAAAGATTCCATCACGTCTGACTTCAACATGTATTGATAGCTTGAAGCCTTAGAACATGTACTAATCTGAACAGAAGATTGGTACGAAGGGGATTTTGTTAAATGATTGGCACATCTGTAATTTGACCCCTACCCGCAGAAGCACTTCAGAAGCAGGCAGCTTTTAACCGCTATCTGTGCCTTACATAATTATACCCTGCTCTCACACACATGCAACCTTCACTAAAGTATTATGGATGTCTCCAGGATTCAGCAAAGGCATCAGCTTTTCTATTTTTGTTCTTACTTACACTCAGAGTTTTCAAAGGTATATTGTTCTTTTTTCATTCACTAGTGGAGTAGAACAGCTTTATACAACATTAGTCTAACTTTATGCATATCACAGCCACACTTAAATTATTTTACTACTCATCTCTCTACCACTTCCACTAGAATACTGTTCCATTTATCAATTATGATTTTTTTAAATATTATTTACTCACATTGCCATTAAATCTTAAACACTCAAAGATCAATTTATGACATTACATATTCTTCTATTGTTACTGTAAGGTGATGGTATTACAGACCAGCCTACTTTCGCAAAACCTTGGTCACAAGACCCAAAGACCATCTGTGTCTATTGATTTGATTGATTTAATTTGTTATGACATAGTTGGCCTTTCACTGTTATTTCCCCAATTCAGAGTTTATACTTGTTTATTATGAGTGCTTAACAGCAGTATAAGTGTATATAGAAATTAGTAATTTTCATTCTGTAATATATATATATATATATATATATATATATATATATATATATATATATATATATATATATATATATATATATGTGTTTGTGTATATATATATATATATATATATATATATGTATGTATATATACATATGTATATAGATATGTGTGTGTGTGTTGTTTAGTCGTTCAGTCGCATCCGACTCTCTGTGACTCTATGGACCACAGCACGCCGGGTGCATCTCCTTTACTGACCCTCTGAGCTCCATCAAGTTCATGTTCCTTGCTTCAGTGACCTCATCTATCCATCTCCGCTCTGTCCTCCCCTTCTTCTTGTGCCTTCGTTCTTTCCCAGAGTCTTTTCTAGGGAATCCTATCGTCTCATGATATGGCCAAAATATTTAAGCTTCAGCTTCATGAACATACCTTCTAGTGAACAGTTTGTCTTGATTTCCTGAAGTATTAATTTGTTGGATCTTCTTGCAGTCCAAGAGACTTTAAGCAGTCCTCTCCAACACCATAATTCAAAGGCAAGTCAATTCTACGGTGCTCAGGCTTCTTTATGGTCCAGCTCTCACATCCGTATGTTACTGAGGGGAATACCATAGTTCGAACTATGCAGACCTTTGTTGATAGTTTAATATCCTTACTTTTTACTAGCTTGCCATAGCTTTCCTCCCCAGAAGCAAACATCTTTTAATTTCATGACTACAGTCACCATCTGCAGTGATCTTGAATCCAAGGAAAATAATATCTGTCACTGCCTCCACCTCATCTATTTGCCAGGAAGTAAGATTCCTGTTTGCCATGATCTTCGTCTTTTTAACGTTGAGCTGCAGGCCAACTTTTGCACTTGTCTTCTTTTATCCTCATCAATAAGTCCTTTATTTCCTCCTTACTTTTAGCCATCAGAGTAGTATCATCAGTGTATCTGAAGTTGTTGATATTCCTTCTAGCAATATTAATTCAGGCTTTGGATTCATCCAGTCCAGCCTTACGCATGATGTTCTCTGCATAGAAGTTGAATAAATAAAGTGACAATATGCAATCTTGTCGCACTACTTTTCCATTTTGGTGTTCCATGTTCGCTTCTGACCGCTTCTTGGTCAGCATACAGGTCATAGCTATGTAAGATGTCACCTCTCATGAGAGTGAACATGTAGAAAAAGTGGAAGTAAGTGCAATGTACATTTTATAACACTGTTACATTGAGGACACAATTAATTTACCTGGCTAAAATATTTATATAAAAAGAGTCAATTTTACTGTTTATTAATGTGTTTTCTGGCCTGTTTTTACTGCAGCAGCTAGATATATTGCTCTAGCTAAAAAAAGAAAAAGAAGGAAAAATAAGGACGTATAAAATGGTTTGACTTATATTGTCTTGGTGATCATAGTGTAGTTTAACAGGAAGACCTATAGCTTTAGATAATTTTTTTTAACAATAAGAATTATTTATCTATGGATTCACAAAGTATTTAATAACATTTGTATTTAGATGACTAATACGTCATTTAAAGTAAATAGCTACCTTTATAATGAATGAACCTCTGTGGTCAAATTACTTTCTACATTTTTATTAACTAAACGTGGTAATGGGCAAAACCTTTTCTGCATTTAAAGGCTTCTCCCACCTTAGGAGGTTAATCTGCTGAAACCAAAATGGTAGATAATTTCAGCAGCATAATTTCATATTAAAAGTAATAAATTATAGGCTGCATTATTTTTTTATGGTCTAACTACGTGTTATGACTACACATGTTTTCATGGCAGAGCAACTAATATGCCCCGTTTTGTTTTCCCTAAGAATTTAGGAATATGGCTGTAATTATGGAGCCATGAAACCGCTAGGGATCTTATGTTTGGTGTGAAGAGCTCCTTATTCCCATCCTCCACACCACCAAGCTACTAAGTGAAAAGAGCAAAACAACTCTCACAGCAACTCCAGTTACAGTATGGAGCCCCTGATCCCATGGCCAGTCAAGTGTGCAGAGATACAAACTAGAGGAACAGGTTCAGTAGCAAGGTACTGAGAATAACACAAACGCTCCTCTGACAGATCAGTATAAACCATGCACGTGACGGAGGGGCAAACAAGGTTACACAAATAGTCTAGTGAAACCTAAAAATGAAGAGAAAACATAGCTTTTAGATACAGGAAATATTCACAGATTAGAGTTGGATAATGAGAGGGACTTTTGTAGTGATAGATCAGAGCTAAAGTGTAAGCTCTTCAATACAGGAATCGTTTGACACCCTATACTGTCCCATCACCTCTATGAGAAGAAATGGCCATTCTTTTAATTATGCTACTGCATCCTTTGGGAGGCTTCAGTGTAAGTGACATTTGGATTTTGGATAATTACACTTGCTTTGTTCAATGAGGGTGAAGGTGACAATTTTGCATTGAATGAAAATGGAGGCTAATAATTTTATTCTGCGTTCATTTCATTCAGTGCCTACAGTGAGCTAGATTTAGGCTAAACATGGTGTTGCAAGGTGAAAGAAAAGACCAGTGGACAAGAGATATTGATTTAATAGAGGGTTAGAGAGGTAGTGTGAGAGAGAAGGTTGTGAGATCAGCTTTAATAAGTGTGTGGAAAGCTGAGAGTTTTTTTTAGGTGCCGAAGAAAATATTTGACCATGAAAATCTGCAGAAATGAGGAAAGAAACATTTCCCAGCTTTGAATCTACACGATTAAGGTGCAATTGTATTGCTTATACAATGAGCCAATGACCAAACGTCGTTGGAGTCAAATGTGGCACTTATTTTTCAACCCCAAATGTTCTGCAACATGAATTCAAATAACTTGGCTATGAATTCAATTCAGTGCCAGTTTGCTTCTTTGAATACTAAATTTCAATGTGAATTTGTCAATGTTCTAAACCATAAGAGTAATAGACATGTCCAGATAGTTTTAAAAGCCGGCTATTTTTAATCTCTTGCTGTAAATACTGACCCAGAATGGCTCCTGAATAATAAATGGTTGTAGACTGCTACAAAAGAGCTTCATTTAGAATGTGGTGAGAAATAAAATCAATATTTTTGCTTTTGAAACATGTTTTTGAAACAGTGACAGGCTATCCATTTCACTTGAATGGTGTAATATTCATCCCCAGTTCTTTAAAATGACATCACAGTGCCTTAACCTTTTTTTTAATCATACTGGTAAAATCATAATTAGAAATAGGGGTATAGCTAATGAGGAGAGTGTTTCGGAGAATAACTAGGTATTATTTGCACGTTTTAGAGAGTTATCATGGACTTGGTGTTTTTGAAGAGGGGCATGCTCTCCCACTCCAGGGAACATGCTGGGGCCATATGGAAAGTGCCTAATGGCTCTCTGTTGCTCAATATGAGAACGGACAATACCTGAAGTAGGTTAGTCCTATAGGTCTGGTTACCTACTTGGAGAGCAACCTCTTTTGGCTCACTTGTGCCCTTCTCAGGGGGAAATGTCCTGTAGTATATCAGAATGGTCCCACTCAGAAGAGTGAACCAGCCCTGAAATACCAGGCAATTCTACCCTGAACAGGAGAAACTGCAAACCACAGACGCATTTTGGCATCTGTGGGCCTCGTCAGTGAGGTGCAGCTTTACTCCTTAAGGCACAGTGAGCAAGAAGTGCACGTCTGGTTCCCCCTATGACCCTTAGGGTGAGAAAAAACCCTGTGATAGGGTGAAGGGCACAAGTGAGCTAAAAGAGGTTGCTCTCTGAGTTGGTAACCAAACCTAGAGGACAAACCTACATCAGATATTGTCCGTTCTCAGATTGAGTACCTTTAATTTCATTGTTGTGTTGCTCAGCACTGCCTTAGGGGCTTGCAAAGCTTCTTCCTCCACTAACTAACAGCCCCATTTAATTGCTACGATTTTAATAATCATTGCTCGTAACGTAGCTCGCAGGACTTAAGGCTATTAAATTAGCCTCTTAAAGCAACCCGCAGACGACTTGCACAGCAAGGCCTATGGAACGTGGAACTTCCCGGCCGCAAATCCTTTGCTCTGTCAAGCCCGTAACTGCTTTGTTCCAATTAAGCTATTAAATTGCATCAAAATCACTTGCGTTCAATCTCTGAACTAGCAAATGGAGCCAAGAGGCCAACAAGTGCTAGAGAGGGACCCACAAGGGGGTAATATTACCACACTACTGTACTTTTATTAAAAGGGAAAGTGATGTTAGGTCTCCAGCCCGCAAATCATGCACGAAAAATACTTTATTTCTTGTTAAATTTTAGTTTTTCTAATGATCTCTGTGGCCATTGGCTCCATCCCTACCCGCAACTACTAGCTAGACTAATTGATCACGTTTACGGCCGCACATCCAATGAGCGACAAATGGTTCACGGGTTTGCCTCTCAAGCTCGTAACTCGCAGCCTGTTCTAATTTAATAGCACTGTAAATCTGCAACTCGTCAAGCTCGCAGCCGTTGCTGGTCTCACGTTGCAGATACAAGCTTCGAATTTAATGTGGCTGTAAGTTTCCAGTGGCCGCAAGATGTTCTGCCTAGTGGGCTGTCATAAAATTTCCTACAGAGCGGTTTGCTTGCCAACAGAGGCTATAATGGGAACAAAAAGGCAGATTTTAACTCCTATCATGAAAGCCATCGGGGCAGAGCCTCTCCTTCCCTGTTGTTAATAGTAGAAAGAGGCAAAACGGCTTAAATTTGAAACACTGAAGTTCAAATGTAAGTTTTTAAAGCTAAGTTTATTTATTTATTTCAAATATTGTTTATCAGTTCTTAAATAAATTAAACTTTAAAGTATGACTACTACAGTGCTTCCTCTTGGGATAGAACAGTTAAAATGAAGGACTATTGCTATTTCATTGACAAATTACCTACTGAAAAAAGAAAAACAAATCACATCATCCTATTATCAAAAGGGCAATAAACTGGTTTTGCTTGTATGAAATAAAGGTGTAATTATAATGCATGCTTTTTTATAAAATCATTGATAATATTATGAACAATACAGATACATTTGTCCCGTCTAATGTACTTGAATATCTCTGTCCTGTATAATTGACTGATATTATCTTGGATTATATTGTTTTGGGAAGCTCTGGGCCCAAGCTGTGCCTCACATTTTCTGCTATTTGATCTACCCGACCTGTTTATATAGCAGTATATTCTCTGTACGCACAATAGGGCCCTTAATCCCAGCACGGTCCTGATGTCATATGTTTTGTCTTCTTTTCACTGGCAGTTAATAATTGTTACCTTTCTTTGTTACTGCAGTAGTACTGAAGTGCCTTTCATTGTTCCTTAATACTTGCATATAATCATTAATACCCAGAGCTCTTTTTATATAAACGTTATTGTATTATCTGTGGTTTGAAGCCTTTCATTATCTGTGAAAGCTCTGTGAGAGACTGGTTACCGTCGCAGTTTTTCATTATTTAGGATACTACAGTGATCATTAGATAATCGGATTTATTTATTTCCGTGAACTAAGCTTTGTCTTTGCACCTTTCCTTCAGATTTCCTTCAGGTTTCATGGTGGGTGTCTCATGCTCCTATTCACGTTGCTAGTTTTCGTTAGACGGCAATACCCAGTAGGTAACACAAACTGCTTGGGTATCCTATTTGATTAATCCTTAAGAAACTCATTTTATATCTAATCTGAAGTGCTGCTTTTTCCTTAGGATTATAACCAAGATATATCTGATCCTTGGCCCCTCCACTACCATCACAGTCGCTGTGGAGGAGTGCAACTTCTTACTTTCTTGTCTTCCTGCTTCTTTTCTCTCTCTCTCTTCTGCAACCAATACTTAACACAGCTGCTTATATCATCTCCCTCTCTTCTAAATGTCTTCCTTCTTCTCCCATTTTAAAATCCCTTAACTGGCTTAGAGTAAAGTCAAGAATAGCCTATCAAACTCATCCTCCTGTGCTTCAAGCCCATTCACTCCCCGCTCTCTTCTCGTCTCTCACTATACCCAAGCTCTTCTGTGCTCTGGTCTGTCTCCTCGTTCAGTTCTTGAGCTTTTTCTTGGCAGTAGCCCCTCATCTGTGAAATTAACTGCTCACAAAATCAAAGAAATCTATAATCTCACATCTTTCAAGGCTCAGTTTCAAAATCACATCTTTAAAGATGTTTCAAACAGTGACTGTTCTAGTAAATATTTAGTAGCATCATCCCTTCCATATGCGCCTATCCTTCTACCAGTATACATCTTTCCTCTATATAGAGAGATTGTAAGCTCTTCAGTTCAGGGACTGTGTAACCTTTTTGTTACCTTTATATTAAATGCATTTATATTCAGTACAAACCTACGTGAACCTACTCAAAAAAGGCTAACTCCTTTCTTCTCCCTTATTATCTCCCCCTACTCAGACGTAGGCAATGTTCCCTAAGCTGCCCCATATTTGTAATACACTACCACCCCACATCATGACAACATGCAGATAACTTGCTGCATTATCACTTATCCACATCCTCAGTTGATACTTTGTATGGATGACCCAATATTCCTCAATTCACCTTTTGAGCTAACTTTGCCACTGTCCCATTCTTTGTCTACTGTTTATGTCCATAATCAGATTAAATTACTGTTTATTACTGCAGAATTGTTTGGCACCTAGTAAAGCGATAATGTTAATGATATTGATTATATAAAAGCCAATTAAGATTTTTTCTAAGCTTTTGAAAATATATTCATGACTGCCACCAGTGTTTTTGCTTTTTTGTAGCCATTGTATGTTGTGCTCTGGTTTTTATTTTCCATTTTCTGCCGCCAAGCACATGGAAAGCTGTCTACTTGCCTAAATAGATGATCTAGGGCTAATTACAAATTATAGAAATTACCAATTTGAGAGATGACCTTTTTCTTGCAGTGTTGTCCGGGAACTATCGACTAAAGCCTTGCACAACCTCACTCCTACTGCGCCTGAGTACATGATCAGTGTTGGTGAGTACACAAAACATGGGAATGTTGGGGTTCTACCTACTTGTGGCTGATATCTTAAAAGTTGTTTATCATGGTTGTATAAATAATAGCAAACATATGCTCTTTCTCAGTGTTGCCACGTCTGCTGCCTCTGGCTGTCGGATCTGATTTGCACACTCGTCATGGTGCGATCTTAGCCTGCGCAGAGATCACACACGCCTTGTACAAGCTTGCAGCCCAGAACAATAGGTAAAGATTCAGATTTTATTACAATGACAGCTGAGGTTTTATAATCATGGGTGGAAATTTCCCAGGAGCCTAGGAGCCCGGGCTCCAAAAATGTGCACTGCTGTCTCCTAAATATAATGCTTAATAATCTATATGAAGGGCTTCTTTCTAGACTCCTGGAAGAGATGTTATCTGGCTCCTATGAAATCTAAATTTTGCATATTTAATCCACCTCTGTTTCTAGGTACCATAAAGATTATCTTTCAGACAAAGCTTGCCAGAACTTGCAAACAACAACATTGAACACACTGTCATGTAACAACCATGACATGCATTGAAATAGGTTACATTTTTAGTTTTTTCTAGAATTCAACCGATATTTCCTTGTTTTTTTTTGTTTCGGGTTTCTCTGTATTTCAGTTATTTGCTTGTTCTAGAGATAAATTCATGCTAAAATAATAATTATATATTTTATTATAATAATATATGGTAATGTATCCGAAAATAATAATAATATTATTAATCTATAATAATATATTATTTCGGTGAAGAAGGCACAAAAGAAAATGTTTAGCATAATGAAAATACTACTATTGTACCTTTACTGTATGGTGTACAATCACACCTGTTTTCCTATGTTACTGAGAGCACCACAGTACTGCTATCTTATGATTAACAATAATATTTGACCTTGACTTAAACCACAAGTAGGTGTTCCATTTTTTCCTGTAATAGTAATTTATATAGGGCACAATATCTAAGGCCGCATCCAGGGTTCATACAAGGTTTGGCTCATACCTTCCCTGAATTCATTTATTTCTTCATTATATATTTTATAGGCCCCTGACTGAAAGGGGACATGTATCCCAAGATTTTGTATACACATGAAGCATCAGTGATACAATATGTTTTGTATACAGCAGTGGTGGGTAACCTGTTTTACTTGAAAGGTTTGCTATTCGGCCCTTGGGTCTTTAAAGGGGCCTCACAGTGATTTAATCATTTTACTCAAAGCTAAATGATACAATCATTAGAGGAAAAGAATTAAAGGGTCGGTGTAAGTGCTTTTTAAGATAAATCTATTTTTTTTATTAACCATTAGTTTACACAAAAAATAGATGTGCAAACAGCAGCAATTTAAGCACATAGTTTCCATTAATCACAATAGTTGCCCAGCCGCCCTCCTTGATATCTGGACAATAATATACAAACCATCACAATCAACTTAGTCTAAATTAATTGTGCAGGCCAGATAACATGGAGCATGCTCTGTAGAAGGGTAGTTATGCCTGCAACTTCCTAAACCTGCCTTTACAAATTAATGTTCAGTATGTACAGAGCAGATTGCACTTTTTCAAGACGTTCTTAGTATCAAAACATCTCAGCTTCCCTCTCACCAGGTGATTTCACCAATCTTTTCACCATCCAGGATTTACTCTGGTCTCCACAACCTGGTGGTCTGCAGGTGAGCACTACAGGCTTCAGTCAAACTCACTGAATCCAATGAGGACAGAGATGATTGAGGTGCAGCCATCCAGATTCAGTGTTTATTGATGGTGAACGAAGACATAGATTTAACTTGAAAACGCTTTCACTTGCACTTTTATTTGGCAATAGATTTTTGGCGCTAGATTTATAGATGATGAGAAGTACAACTGGATATTATTTGCTAGTTTAGAGCGATATATTGGACAGTGTATTGTTGAAGAAGAGTATGCTCTCCCAGGGCCACCTGTTGCCTTCCACTGGTATCGCATATAATAGTTGTCAAACTGTGAGTTGTCGTCACGCTTGCGAGCCGGCGTCACGCTTGCTAGACGTTGAGGCACGAGCTTGCACAAAATACGACTTTACTGGCCAAACCATCAAACTGGAAAAGATGCCAAAAACACACTAAGATGCCTCAAATTCACTTGAAGCATATTTTGTCTTTTTTAATGATCGAAAATCGCTGAGGCGGGGGAAGAAATGGCAGTCGAAAAAAATTCTGAAACAAGATGAAAACAAGGCTCAGCAAGGCCAGGTGCGCAGAACTTAGAAAATACACAACGCAAAAGACAGTAACAACGGCAGGTATGAAAATAAAAACAACGTCAGTCAGCACGCGCCACGCAAAGATTCAGCAGAGACACAGAGGAGAAAGACAGAGGGAAGGGACGGGAAGATGGTGGAAAGAGACACATGGCATTCCCAAGCACAAAAGTCGCAAGTTGCCGAGGCCCGTAATGAGCGGTGAAGAAGATGGGAGGAGAGGCTCGCAATGAGCGCCAAAGGCACTCATTGAGACCAATGAGATGAGCGCCTAAGGTGCTCAGAGGGGGCAGAACATCGCATTGCCAGCAATGCAAGGCTTCAAATTTTATTGCCGTCACGTTTGACGGGCAAGTCGCTCGTACAGAATATAATGCTGGGTGAAAATCCTAATACTGGTGCTGAATGACAGTCACATGTGTCATTGCGTATAATCACAGTCACCTCAGGTGTAATCTCTAGTCATACTTTCTTAGTGAGAGACCCGATGCTTAGTAAATGGTTTTGGTGCAGCAGACACCGACAGTACAGTAATCCACTTCTAGACAACTCCCTATGATGTATCACTTGAAGTTTTTAAGTGACTGGAAACAGAAAATAAAGTAATAATATAATGGTTTACAACAAGCAGAACAAACAGAATTGTTTCAGATATTTTGTCTGGAAATTAGGGTGGTAAAAGTCTAAATATCTTACTCTGTGCATTATATTGTAAGATTATATAAAGATTATGTAAACGTCAAAACTCCTTGGCTTTGTCTTGAAGTGAATTTCTCTTGGTACTTGATTCTGAATCTAACTCTTCCTGGGCAGCTCTGGTTTGGGTAAGATCCCCCAGAACTGATCCAACCCGAAGCACGAGGATGGTCCATGTTCCCTGCCAGCAGGGGGCACCTATGCTTTGTTTTTGCCCAAACTGCAACTGATTTGGAGTAAAATAATGGTTTAAGCTTAAATTATTATATTAAAATGTTATCGCCATTTTCAGTTTACTGTCAGGTCTCTTCTTGCATTTGTTATCTGCTGGAGAAACGTGCTATGTAGTCTCGAAAGCTTACAGTCTAATAAATGCCATGAAGAAAACTACCACTCCTTTTTAATAGGACTGTTGGAAAGCAGACAGGATCAGCTCATAAAAAGATGGAACCCTGCAGGAAAAGGATAATTGCATATAAATGTTAAAAATGTAAAGGTTTTGTTGGTGGTTTTATTTTTTTCAAACATTGTGCCTATTACCAAATGTATTTACTCAAAAGACCATATAGTAAATATTTGACCATAGTGGTTATTTAATTCATTATTCTCATGCCCAAGGTTAATGTTCTCTTTGGGCATATTAATGTATATTGGTGTATATAAATCCATCTGCTTTTTATTTGGACAGTAATAAAGGGCTCAGTACTTGCTAACCATCACTAATTACTGTTTGCAGACCGGTTGATGACTTCTTGAATACAGAAACATTGGCAGGACTTACAGCGATTCATCAGAAGGTGAGCAAATAATGAGGCTTTTTACATATCAATCACTGCTCTCTTGTGATGTACATACGCACATCAGTGACCTGCTCCCAAGGTTCCTAATATAAACACACAAGGGTCCTGCCAATGAAAGAAATATCTAAGTGATAATCTTATTCATTAGATACTTACAGTAAACAGCATCAAGCCCTCACATCAAGAGCGGCATCGATTGTATGCTCTGGACAAACCCCCAATAGGTTTGTTTATTTTAGTCTTTTGTCTGTGGCTCTTTATAGTTTTCTTTTCCATGTATCTATATAAACACTACCTGTTTCTTTTATTTATTTATTTAATTCTTATAATTATGTCTTTTTGCCGGATTTCTGTAGCAGAATTGTTTTATAAAATGGACACAGAGCCAGCATCCCCTATAGAGAAGAGATATTATGAATGTTCAATACATTTTACTGTACATTTTAACAACAAAACCATGATATGCCTATTTTGACCACATAGCCCAACCACTTCTACACACAAGTATTTGTATATGCTATCTTTAAAGTGAAACCAAATCTAACTGTTAAGCTTCCAAGTATATCAAATGTTTTTTGAGGGAGTATCTTCCAGAAAAAAATATATGTTTTGAAGTTGGAAGCTACATGATTTAGGGCCAGTGTGTGAATGTATTACTTTACAGAAATGATAGTAGATAAGTTATCTTACCACGTCTGCTGGAAAGCTGCTAAAGCATGATGAAGAAAGGCAGTCAGGTCTTGGATAGGCAGGAGGCTGTCATGAGGCTTAATTAAGCCAAGTTTAGTAGATGGGACACACTCGTATACACCAGTAAAATCATTTGATGTTATTTTTATGTAGGATTGCTCTCGGAGGCAAGCATAAACAAAGACTTGTGGTTGGAGGCAAGCAACACTTACTTGCAGCTGGTCATTTTTTATTACATTTACATATCTCTTGTGGTTTATCCGCCCTCTCTGTGCCACTTTTCAGCACAGTCTGCTCAATCTGATTTATTGTAATGACTTTGTATGTCTGGCTACTTGTAAAGCTGGCTTAAGCCCTGAAATGTTAAGACTACTTACTCTCGGAGGAAACATTCTGAATATAGTATTTTGTCACTTATCTGTCTCACTGTGAACTTCTTACAGGTGCATGTTGTGATTTGTTATACTGATCCAAGTTAGTTCAGAAGTGAAACGTACACATATAAATAAACAGAATCACAATTACTTGCCATTAAATATTTTCACTGTAAGTTTTAGATAATTGAGCTTGAAGGTTTGGTATTTTTAAGCATAAATTACGTGAAAGGATTCCCCCAACTCAGGTCAACTCAAGTGATTAGTTACCTCTCACAGTATGGAGTGATAAAATCACAAGAGCGTGGCAAGTTGGATAAATATTACTGGGCATGCCCTTCTGACTTGTAACCCTTACGGTGAAAGATAATCACTTGAGATGAAGTTAGAAGGGGAGAGAGGAACTATTTTAAGCTTCGTTATCCAACATTTCCACTCAAAAGTTACAACAACTACCATTAGGAATTATATTAATTTATATGTGCACTTTTCATGTCTGCAATAACTTTTACTGAACTTGAACATAACCCTACGAGGAGACTAGTTTAATTCCTGAATTATTATAAGACATTACTAGTGTCATTTCAGGGACACATTTACAGTCTCTGAATGATCTCATGGTCTTGTACTGGCTGCCGCCATATTGTTCCTCTATGCGCATATTTGAGAAGTTCCATGGTATAGTCTAAAACGGTTCTAAAGCTTCCTGTATGAAACCATAAAAAATAAAACTCGTCTGATTTTGTTATACACTTAATACATTTGTCTTTTTGTTTTCAGCTCCAGGAGAGACAGCTGTACAGGTGAGATTATATGTTGTGTGAGAATATTCCTATTTAGCACATGTGTTCTTTGTTGTTTCTTTTTAAGTGAGAATTTATATAAACGTAGAATGTGGCAGCAACTCATCCGCTCCCTGCGTGCCCATTCCTAGTTCAGACCCACCTGTGCCACCCCATGTGCAGATCACACTTGCACCTCCCTATCACACCATACTTCTTAAATCGTTTTTTAAATGCACCCTTTGGTCCATATTGTGTGCCCTATCTTAAACAGCTAGAATTAATAATGCATATAATATTTTTAGAATGTATAACAAATAAAAGCAGCCATTATTTTACAGCTATTATATGTAATTGTATGTAGTCTTGAACTTCCCCATTGTTGTCTTATGAAGACCTCATTCTTATGTCGTAACTTCCAAGTCTCCTTGATTAGCAAAGTCAATTGTCTGGTATAAAAGTGCAAACAGCAATTCATTGAGGGTCAATGATTTAATCTCAGCCTTCAAGTTTCCCACTTGCATGACTTGAAACTTATAGTCACATATATAGGAGGTGTTAGAAGCCAACAATGAAGACTGCATATGGTTGTATAAACCTGCAATAAATGTAGAGGTTGTTTTTATTTTTTGCTTTACTAAAAAGTTGTTGCAAATTACGCAGCAGTATCATTTTAATCCCATGCTGTACCAATCACAAACCTTGATGAGCTCCATTTTTAAACAAACCTCTGTAACCTCTGTACATGCTGTAGAGATAAGTTTTGAGAAGCTGCTGGTTAGATAAATAACGACTCTCAGAGCTTGTGCCTTGACGTAGACAGATCAGCCGTCCTGATATGTGTGTTATGTGTACAATGCTGGCAATGAGGAAGGCTTGCTGCTCTTACCTGCAGGGCTGGGAATATCTATGCACACAGCGTACTGTAAATATTCACTGCAGGTATCTTTATTTACTGCTACACAAAGAATATCAGAAGAGCTGATATTTATCACTGATTGCAGAGCACTGGCCATGGGCTAATGTTTGGATCTTCCTTCCCCTCCCAGTCTGCTGCTCCTTGTTATAAGTACAATGGTGTCCAGTCTGTGTCTGTACAGACACTTTGATTTATATGAGTACATTTTGATTCTTGCACGATTTGCTCACAATTTTGCAGAATATTGGTGATACTGTATACATCAATGTGAAAATATTTTTTGTTATTGGTTAAATGCACAGGAAATCACTAGTCTACATACCATGAGTTCAATATATCAGCCACTATAACTGAGTTACAGATTGTAGTAATTAACCACTTTGAGGCCTTTGATAACCAATATGGCAGCATGAAATACTGTTATAAATCAGCAAAAAGAACTTAAAATGAAAAGGGTTTTTACAGCTTTTCAACTTAATTATTGCTGTTTACTATATGATGGTACAAAGCAGTATCCATAAAGCCCCTTTAAGATATATAATCAGGGCAAAACCAGAAGCAGAAAATTCTCACCTCACAAGCACATGCCCCCAGCTCTTATTCTTATATCACAATATACACTTGTTAATTTGAGAAGCAGCCAAATTAATTATACAAACACAGGGATGAGTCACATTATTATGATCACCGTCTACTTTTGATGGCCGTACGTGTCATGAGCTGACTTGGTGGGTATATAAGGTGAGATGTAGGTATTCTGCAAACATCAACCATTGCTGCCATGTGTAGAACGTGCAATCTATACAACTTGGAAAGGGGGATGATTATTGGTTGTTCGCGTGCTGCTGTGGTTAAAGTGTACCATGACTGGATAAAATGGCATGGGAACCGAGGATGTGTCATTGATGTCAAAGGTGAACATCAGCTGGAAAGGTGTGTGAGGGCCATCCGACACGCTACAGTTGAGCAACTCATCGTCCAAATTAGCCAGAGGCTACCAGACGCATGTCTAAAACAGTAGAGCGAACCCTGTTGCATATGGGACTCCAAAGCAAATGGTCGGTCACTGCACCCATGCTGACGAGGTTCATCCTCCGAAATTGCTCTAATTTGTCTGACTGGCAAAGAATTGCCTTCTCTGATGAGTCATGTTTTCTGCTCCATCGACTGGATGGACGTTGACGTGTCAGGCGCGAAACCACCGGGAACAAACTCTCTGTTAGAAGAACACAAGTTGGTAGCAGCAGCGTTATGGTCTGGGGAATGTTTTCTTGGCATTGTCTTGGTTTACTCATACCAATCACTCATAGTGGTTGGAGGAGCAAGTACTTCCATGGCCTCCAAATTCACTTGATTTAAACCCCATGGAGCATTTATGCGACCACCTCCATCGCCATGTTCACAGTATGAATCCTCCACCATGCACTCTTTAGCAGCTGTCATATGCACTGCAGTCTGCATGGCCCCAAATACCCTTGCCAACCTTCCAGCATCTTACTGACCACATCGTCTAGCTGCTGACCGTGCTGCTCACATCAGTTGGGATATTAGTCATCATATTGTGGCTCGACTGTGTAAGATTATTATTGATATGTTCCGGCTAAGGATGCAAAAAAATAAATAAAAAAAAGGCCAATACTGGATGACTCTATAAAATTCATAATAACTAGTTACTCACATCTGATAAAGAAACATCAGATACATTGAACTTGGGTAATATTAAAACATATATATATATATAAATAATATAGTTATCAACTAAAGTGTTATCTTAGCAGATCAATTCTCAAATCAAATATATATATATATATGTATATATATATATATATATGTGTATAATGTATATTTATATTTCAAGACTTATGTTTTGGCACAGCAGATTTCGTTTTCTTTGCAATTGTTCCATCATTAAGATCTGATATGTGTGTTATGTGTACAATGCTGGCAATGAGGAAGGCTTGCTGCTCTTACCTGCAGGGCTGGGAATATCTATGCACACAGCGTACTGTAAATATTCACTGCAGGCATGTTTATTTACTGCTACACAGAATATCAGAAGGGCTGATATGTATCACTGATTACAGAGCAGTGGCCATGGGCTAATGTTTAGTCTGCGCCTCTGACTCCCCTCATTGCTACTGTAGGATCTAGAAATATAGAGTTGCCAATGTCAAAGTGATATCATCTCACAGGGGTGGGTGTAAATGAAATTCACTGTAACTACACTTGTTTGTGAAGTGTATAACAAACAGCTGTGTAAGCCACATCAAAATATTTTATGTCCGTGGCTTAAACAGCTTCTTACACCCCTGAACATTAAACACTGCTCTCTCGTACACACAAAACACTCACCAACGTATTATGGGTGCCTCCAGACTCCAGCCCTACTACTGTATGGTGGAGGGCTTCTATCACTCTTTTGCCCACCATATATTAAATGATTGTTATTGTGGACTTACCTACTCATAAGGTCCACAACACAATCTGGGATCCCACCCTACGCTGATGATAAGCAGTAACCTTGAAACGGCTGTCTGTGGGTAGGATTCCAAGCTTGTGTATAATCCATCCTTGGCTTTGCATAAAAGCTGTGTAATGCAGTGGACATAAGCTTAAAGGAAGCCATGTTTAAAATGGTTATGGATTGATGATCGACGCATTTGTGGGCACATTTGCAAGTCCCTGCTCAGCTTCCCAGAGTGCAGTGTAATAACTGTATTTCTTGGAATTATGAGCAGGAAGCAGTTTTTTTAACTTGTTTTAGACATTCAAATGTGAACACAGATGTACTATTTATATACTAAATACATATTTTTTTAAACACTAGGTTTATGACTTTTTTCAACCTCTATTAATGCCCATATAACCTGCATTACTGCACAATTACATTTGTAACTTTTAGTAGTAGTAGCACCAGCATGTGCACAGCGCTGCTCCTGGTATGTACTCAGAAAATTCAGATGGAAGAACTGATAAATCTGCGACTGTGCTTTGAGTGACCATCTGGCAGGAAGGCAAAAAGGTTATCAAAAATATAATAAAGCCCCCAGTTTCTGAATGTTTGGTCAGCTACTAATATTATTAGCAGTTTGATATATAATGTAGCGGTATTAATCATAATAAATGTTCGCTATGCGAACTCAACTGAAATGAATTTCTCCTTCTATATATCAACTATATATATATTTGTTATTAATATTATTATTTTTAATATATATAATATTTTTATATATATATATAATTATTGTAAATATTAGCTGTAGGCATTAAAATGTTTTCTGTTACAAGCTTTCTAAAGTGCATTGTGAAATAGTTGTGTATTGATTATGAAATTATAATTATAAGTTTCCTTCGGTCCCACTAAGAATAGTTTTCCTGTTGTTGTTCTTTATATCTCAATTTGTTAGGATAAAGAGCCCAGAACATCATGTTCTGTTCATGTATTTATCATTTTATATTAGTCTGTTATCCCATGCAAATAGTCATGAAAATCCCATGCAAATTATAAATGGATCAAGGAGTTACTACCGACTGTAAATCAGCACTTGGTATTTACCTTTTTGGCTTCAAGCGTTTTTCATGGTTCAAGTCCCAGTTTAGTTTTCACTTTGTGCATGCATGGACAAACATTGTACAAGTATTTTCTGTTGAATGGGCACTGAGACACAAGTTTTCAGTGGCCTTTTAAAAACAAACAAAAAAAAAAATAAAATAAGATTATTAATGGGCAAGAGCTTTTTAGAATTTTAAAAACTAAAACCAGCCTTTATTTTACCACCTATTTTATGGCATTATATGTACCTTGGCCTTCTCTATTTTTTTTGTCTTACAAATATCTCCCTATCTGTAATGTTTCTACTTACAATGAATGTTTCTTCAAACTTGACGAGAGGATAAGCACAGTCAGTTACGGTGGCATAAAAGTGCCAATAGCAATTTACTGAGTGTTAATGAGTAATCTCAGCTTCCAAGGTTCCACTTACTTGACAAGAAACATATGGTCACAGATAGGGCCATGTATAAGACGATTCCACTCATTTCACAAGCCAGCAGGGTAATGCTTAAGATCCTGCAAGCTCGGCAACAACAATGAACCGAGAACTACCAGATGTACAAGCTGAGTTTCTCAGAGGCGAATGCAGAAGTAATCAAACTGTCACTGGCCTCTGGATAATAGAGAAAGTAAGAGAGTTCCAGCAAAGTATTTACTTCTGCTTCATAGACTATTCTAAAGTCTCTGACTGTGTGGATCACAACAAACTGTGGCAACTTCTTAAAGAGATGAAGTACCAGATGATCTCATCCGCCTTCTGTCGACCATGAAGCCACAGTCAGAACTGAACTGAACATGGAACCAAAGAATGGTTCAAGATCGGGAAAGGAGTGCGAGAAGGTCGTATATTGTCACCTTATTTATAACTTATATGCAGAGTACATCATGTGTAAGGCAAGGTATAATTAATCCAAACCTCAGATACACCAATTATACTGCTCTGATGGCTGAAAATGAGGAGGAACTAAAGGACCTATTGATGAGGGTAAAAGAAGAGAGTGCAAAAGCCGGCCAGCTAATCACGGCAAACGGCAATCTCAGTTCCTGGCAAATAGATGGGGAAGAAGTGGAGGCAGTGACAAATTTTATTTTCATGAGCTCCAAGATCTCTTCAGATGGTGACTGTAGCCATTAAATTAGAAGGCATTTGCTTCTGAGGAGGAAAGCTATGGCAAGTCTGGATAAGCTAGTAAGAAGTAAAGATCAACAAAGGTCCACATTATAAGAACTATGGCATTCCCAGTAGTAACATATGGATATGAGAGATGGTTCATAAAGAAGTCTGAGCGGTGTAGAATTAATGTCTTGGAATTGTGGTGTTGGAGAAAACTTCCTTGGACTCCAAGAAGATCCAGTCAATCAGTACTACAGGAAATAAAGTCAAACCGCTCACTGGAAGGATTGATCATGAGGCCGAGGGTCAAATATGTTGGTCATATCATGAGAAGACAGGATTTCCGAAAGAAGACTCTGATGATGGGAAATATTGAAGACACACAAACAAGAGGACAGCAGAGGTGGAGATGGATAGATGAGGTAATTGAAGCAATGAACATGAGCTTGATGGAGCTCATAGGGGGAGTGGCATAATAAATGTGCCTGGCGTGCTGCGGTACATAGGGTCACTGAGAATCAGGCACAACTGAACGACTAAACAACAACAAAAAACATTAGGAAGGGAACAATTATAAAGCTAGTTTTTAATTAGAAAAAAATAAATATTGATATCTTTACTGGACCCTAAAGACATCCATGATGTTTTGGTAAAGGTTGTGTGTGAGAGAAAGGATTTTATATTTCTGCAGGAGCATGCCTTCCTCTGAGCCAGTGTAGTGGAAGGGGTGTCAAATTCTTAAATATCCAATTATTATCTCTTCTATCCTTCCTCCCTGATAAACACATCCCCAGGCTTGCAATAAGTGCAGAATTCAGACAAGTGATGTGACAATTCTGCTCTTGGTTTTACATACTTCATAAACATGATATTTTCCTTTTCCTACCATGGTCCTTTAGTGAGTCAAACATTAGCATATTTTACACCAATCTCTTGCCCTTAAATAATAATAAACTAATAAGACAACATATTTTAAAAGATAAAAGGAATTAGGTCTATCTTTATAGTGTATTTCTATAAACAGCGTGAAGAAAACTAGTAACCATTCTTGCATGAAATTGGTGAAATGCTTGATTGCACATACTACCTATATTTGAAGGGATATTAATACTTTCACATATATTTTTAATTGGTCTGGGTAAATAATTTAATATTCACTCAATGTTTACTGTACAACATCTATTGAGGGTTGATATGGTTAAATTCACAAAACACTCATATAGTTACTGTGCTGATGATATCTAGATATCTAAATCAAGTTATTAACTTTTTAGAAAGTTTACCAATAAAATCATTTCTATCTATTTTTGTTTTCTTTTTTCATATTGTTGTATGAGAATGAAAAAAAGTTATTTTTGATGCTTTATAATACACTCCTGGTTTCTATGTCAAGAATGAAACATAGTTTTGCTGCTTTATTGGTTGCCATTATCTTAAAATATATGTGTCTACCAAGAACAACATATGGATTTCTTTAAAACATTTCATTCTTGCTGAATTTTGTTAATAATAATTGGCCTGACTCCCACCCTATAGTATTTTTTACTTTTATGTTTATTTCATAAAAGTTATACTTTAAATGCTGTCTAGGTGATATCATTCACCATCTTAATAACTAATTATGCTCTACAGTTAAACATTGAATTGTCATATTATATCTTGACCTGTAATATAGATAATTACTCATTCAATTTCATATTAAGAAAAAGTGTGTAGATGCCAGAACAGGAGCGCCTAGTGAGAACTTTGGTCCTTCTTCTGCAGGAGCATAGTCTGATGGTCCATGTTGGAGTGGATACTTGCTACATAGAGAATGCTGCAGTATTTGTGCTATAATATGATTTGTAATGATTTGAGCTACATGTGTTAATGTTTTTCCATTCTTCTTCTCAGGGGTTTGGGTGGAGAATTAATGAGACCCGCAGGTATGTACCAGCGTTGGACACTGCAAGGAAAATATAAATATGTTTGTAAAGTTTGTCTGACCAAGAGCTTAAATAAGCAGGAAATATTCATAAAGCTAGTTTTAATTTGAAGGAAAATTTGCTGATGCGCCTACTGAACCATGGAGGTGTCTATGTTACTTTGGTGAAGGTTGTGGGCATTTACATTTCTGGAGAGCTGTTTTTGCATCTATTAATTAAAACTGTCTGCTTCTAAGGGGAATGTTTCTCAGACACACAGCATGTCACTGTCTGCTGATTAGCAGCATGAGACTCTGGTATTGTAGATTTTATTGTAGATATTAGCTATAGGCAGAAAATCGTGAAGCACCTCCCCTGTGGGCTTAGTTTTAGGTCAACATGGCAGCTCTCATGAGAGATAACACAAAGAAAGAAAGAGCTTTCAGAAAGTGAGAATCTGCTACTCTTAAGGATTCTTAAAGGTTAATCAAGAGTAATTGTTTTGTGCCATAATTACTTTAAAGGGCCATTTACCTCACTTTAAGTGCTCTTCATGGTGTGAAACTATGTTAAAATTATCTATTGCTTTTTTTAATTACACTAATAACACATAAAAACCTGCAGTCCGAGATCTGTTTACAAACACACTCCTGACTGTTCATGATTAACTGCATCTGCCGACAACAGCCAGCCATTGCAAGCTCTGGTGAACACAAGAATTATGCTTTCTCGCTGCTTTCAGGAATGTAATCAGCCATCAGTTAACTCACAAGTGACATATTTAGGAAATTAAAAAGAAACATAATGCTAAAGCAACACAATAGCTCTTGACCAAAGTATTTGTTCTTCCTCCTGACTGTGTATGAATTGAAACAAGTTGTTGAGGTAGCTTTGATAAAAGGTCACTTTAGTCCCAAAACATTGTATCATTTAAAAGATCATGTTTTAAACACAGAAGGAAGCAGATGGGCAGTGTTATAACTCCTGATGAAAAGTTATGGACTACAGATGCCCTTTAAGTGCTCATTAAGCCAATAGTTGGTGTTTGATTTTCTGATTGAAATATCTGTAATAAATTATTACTTTGTGAATGTGTAGTACATTTCCAAGGCTCCTTGCAAGTCAGTATCATGCAACATATCAGCACATAGGAGAAAAAAAAACCATCACCCTTCAATGTATTGTTTCTATACAATTAATTCTGTGTTTTTCCAACAAATATCTAGTATTATGTTTAAAACATATTTTTTATAACTGGATGAAAATGTTGAACTGCAGTGTCCATTTAAATCCAGGGTATTCATTTTCTACAGCAGTGGACAAATGATTTGCAATAATCTATAAATCTCTCTTTTTTGCAGTTTGTTGTCTTATAGAAAAACTGTCCCTCTCAAAGATCCCTCGCCCTGAAGGAGCAGTGACAGGTAAGATATCCTTGCGTGCATTCTATTTGTATCAGTCACACAAGATTATTTTTTAGGAATAAACCACTTTAAGTCCCTCTTTGCCCTTAAGGACCAGTGAAATGTCATAGTTATAATTTCCTTATTTTTAAGAACTTGACTGGATAATGTGCAACATGTTTTAACACCGTTTAAAATCAATAATTAATAAGATTGTCAAAAGCTGCTGTTGCACAAAGTAAAAGTACATTTTCAATGATGCATAATACAAAAATTGGGAATCCTATGACATAAGTGAGCAAGGTTTATCTAGACAGTGGCGGAGCTAGTGCATGGTGGACCCCGGTGGGTATTGGGGGCCACAGGATCCATAAGGGTCTGCAGGGGACCCTAGGGAGGGGCCATAAGGGGTGGTGGGGGTATAAGGGGTGGTGGGGGCCATAAGGGGTGATGGGGGGTTGCAGGGGCCCTTGGAGGCCTCAGGAGTCCCGCGGTGGCACAGGGGGGCCACAGAGGACCCACGGGGGCCTACTGGGGGCCAGAGAGGACCCGTGGGGCCACAGAGGATTCACAGGGGCCACGGGATACATGTGGGTAGTCCCCAGGGGCCCCTCAGAGGCATGGGGCCGTTTCACCGGCGGTAGCTCCGCCCCTGTATCCATAACATAACTAACACATGTATGAAATGTTATCAGTTATGGACATTGTTTAATATAAATCTATATGTTGTATAATATGAAATGTAAGGGCTTCTGTGTTCTCATTTTTCTTTGAATAACTAAACTTGATAATAAGCAAAATGTCTTTAGAAAGCAGAAAACAAATTAATGCCAACTTTAAATGTTTTTTTTAAATACAATTAATTTTTCTCTCAGCTGCATCATTCTTAGAAAGGTGTCTCCTGGTAAACTAGTGAGCTTTCCTAATGAAAGCACTGGCAGTTTTAGCTGCCACTTTCCCATTATGTATTCAACTTCAACTTCCACTTCAGGTAGTAGTAGAAACCAAAGAGGTAGATTACACAATAACATAATTGCATATAAAAGGTAATAAATTAGGCTGTGCTGTTTTTTATTTTCAGATTTATAATGTTTTAATATATGACTGCAGTGTAGGTGTTAATTCTCAGCCTTGTGGTCTTCTCCTCTGTATCTGTTGTATTGCGGTATTAATCCTTCTCTCTTCTTACAGCTGGGTGGCAGTGGCTTATAAATGACAGCTTGAAGAGTCTTCATCTTATTTCAAGCACTGTCAGACAGAGAATAAAGGTGCGTGTGCTTATATTTGATATTTCACTCTGTAATGATGAATGCCTCACATGTAGGGATACCGAAAATATGTTTATAAGAATAATCTACAATATACACACTATGAATAAAAAACAAACATCTAAAATGAAACTTTAAAGGCACTTTTTTTGTAATAAATGGCAAATTGTTCTTTTTTTTTATTTTTATGAATAAATGCAGCTTTTATTTTTCTTCATTTTTACTTAACTGTGAAAAGACATTTGCTTTTTTGCTTACCTGATTTGTATGTGGGTTAGATCTTTATTCAGACAATTTGCATTCACATCTTAACACTATTTATGCAGTTATTTTTTGGCAAGGCTATACAAATAATAATTTTACAGATATGTGGATGATTTAATGGTATTTCTGACCGTCCCATTTTTATTGGGTAATGTTAGCACGTTGTGTTGTCATGCTGCAGGCTCAATTGTGAATAACATGCACTAGTTGTGACATTGATTATTATCTGGCTCATTAACCCTGGTGTTAAGGTATTTAGTACGGCAAAATCCATACCAGTACATTGTCTCCTAAAACAATGCATATTTGTAATATTTATAGCTACACGTGTATGTGGCATTTAGATTGCTAATGGGTATATATTTATTGGTGGATTTCAAGCTCCTCTGAATCAGAACGTCCTGTACTTTTGATTACGGTGTTTAGTTATGGGAATCTCCCTTACAGTACAATTACTATTTCTGTAGAACTGATCATTCAGAACCAGCCTAGTAAAAAAAAATGGAACCCTGGAGTAAAGAATAGTGAAAAAAAGATAAGGCTATGTGCTGCGTCTGTAGTGTGTCACTAATCGCTCTTCCCTTCTTCCTCTTCTTCTTCTTCAGGAAGCCGCTGTGTCAGCACTGTCAGCTCTCTGTAATGAGTTTTACCAGGACCAGGCAGGAGAAGCTGATCCTGTTGTACAGGGTACGTGAATCACTGGAGCGCTCTTAAAGAGGCAGCGCTAATTATAGCTCTAAGTAGATATTTGTGAGGCTAAAGTAGAGCAGTGCAACACGGCAATGTATTAGCAATCTGGGCCCAGCCCTGCAGTCGCACCTATTGTCTGTATATGACACATAATAATAAGTGGAGAGAGAGACACCTACCTTATAAACGACAAACACATCAAAATAACCTGTATGGAGAAAAAAAAGCCTGTGAGGGATGAAAGAAGATTGTTCTGTCATTTGGGTGCTCACTGTGTGAGTGATATCATGACTAGGAGCAAAATAAAATAACACGGCAGAAATGAAAAGTACACTTATAAATAATCATAATTACAAATGGATGTTATTAAACAAAAATGAGTGCAAGCCTTATATAATTGAGCTTGAACGTTCGGTATGTTGTGCATAAATTATCTATACAGTACCTCCCTCTCTTATCAAGGGCCATTAATAAACTTTCATAGAGGAGGTTGATAATGTTGATAAGCATGTCCAGTAATAAATATGTATAATGTAAAGGTAAAATGATCACACTTACAAATGTGGATATATACAGGTATTAAAATATGTACTCACAAAATAGTAAGTATGATATTAGTTGCCACTATGACGTTTTATAGATAAGTTAATTAGGTAATTTATAGCAACCCTGCTAAGTCGCAGTTATAAGTAAAGCCTAGAGTAAAGGGGAAAACAATTTACAACTATAATTGAAGTAATATGGAGTTTATGAGGTAATATAATTCCACGACACAATAAAGGAGAAAATCACATAAACAGCACATTACGTAAAAATTAGTGTGTTAAGCTACAAAGCAATAATTTATGAAGGATTTTGGAAAAATAAATTAATTCAAAGCAGACAGGCAACTTTTGGGGCAATTAAGAATTTAAACTTTAATTATCCAGTGGTAACTCCGCACACTTGAATATAGAAATGTAATAATTATTTAGATAAGCTCCAGCCCGGCAACCTCCACATATTACCTGCCAATCATGTTTGAACATCGGCTAAAGCCCTGTTTAATCTGACTGCTAAAAAATGTATAGCAGCCTTAGGGCCTCATTCAATTGCGATTTGGCCATTTCAATAGGGCTCTAAATAAGCACATAGCATATTTTTTTTTAAAGAAGTTTTTAATTAGTGAAAACATTGCTTTTGGATAGATGTTAACATATTTTTTTAAAGAAGTTTTTAGTTAGTAATGTGCTTATTTAGAGCCCTATTCATTTGGCCAAATCGCAATTGAATGAGGGCCTTAGTGTGTATAGTAGTATGTCTGGTTGTATGGCTGAATTGTATAAATGTTATATCCTTTTTTTTCAAAGTATTGTACCTTTAAAATAGAATGTAAGAATTTAACAATCACATACATACTAGAACTTACAGAAGAGTCTTTCCTGGCCTAAAATGTCACTGAATATATTAAATTTCAATGTCAATGGTCTAAATCACCCCAGTAAAAGGAGAACAGCCATTACGCTTTTCAAACAAGACATGGCGGATATTGTATTTCTCCAGAAGACCCATTGGGTAAAGTCGAAAATTCCATACTTTGGAGACAACCTTTTTGAGCCTAGATTACATTCCACATATAAAAAAAAATCGAGGGGGGTGTCTATAATCTTCTCTAAAAAAATAAATATAACTGAGGTATTTAGGGTAATTGATCCGAACGATCATTTTATCATATGGGTTGGACAAATCAACAATTATAAATGAACGCTTATCAACATTCCCGCTCCAAATGAAAAATAATTATTATTTTTAAAACAAATTGGTAGTCTCATTAAGAAATTTTCTTAAGGGTCCCTCATACTTGGAGGGGATTTTAATATGGTACCTGATTATAAAATGGATAGGTCAACTTACCAAGGCCCTCATTCAATTGCGATTTGGCCAATTGAATAGGGCTCTAAATAAGCACATAGCATTTTTTTTTTAAATACGTTTTTAGTTAGTGAAAACCTTGCTTTTGGATAGATGTTTACTAACTAAAAAGTTCTTTAAAAAAATAAGTTATGTGCTTATTTGGAGCCCTATTCAATTGGTCAAATCGCAATTGAATGAGGCCCCAAGTTTGTAAGAATTTAAAAAAAGGTGGAAAACAGGTTCAATAATTTTCAAAGTGGATAACTAAAAACAACTTGTATGATACTTGGCATGTGTTCTACCCTAATTTTTTTCAAACGTTCACAAAACTTATACAAGCATAGATTTTCTTTTGGTAGATCCTCAAATGATACTTCAAATGAAAGAAATAACAATAGCCAATATTTCATTTTCAGATCATGCATGCATTAAAATGAATATTACATTGGATATGGGAGAAAAAGTTAGACTCCTATGGAAGTTAGATGATTTTGTGATTGGAAGTGAAATTAATAAAAATGATCTCAGTAAGGAAATCACTAAATTTTTCGAACTCAATAATAATTCAGTGACATCTAAATGCACTTTGTGGAATGCCCAAAAGCCTTTACAAGAGGGTTGATTATTAAATTAAAATCCCAACTAATAACAAAGATTCGAACCATTAAAAAAATTATATATTAATTTAAACAAATTAGAAACAACTAATAAGATTAATACCCAAGATGAGACTCTGAAGTTAATCAAAACAATACAGAATAAAATTAATAAAATAAACCAACACTTATCTGATAAATCACTTTGGCGTTTCCAGCAACTGTATCACCATCAAAACAATAGATCAAGTAAACTATTGGCTAACCAAATAAAAATAAGAAATCAAAAAAAAAAAAAAGAATATCATTTTTACTAGTCAATGCTGAAAAGATCTTGTCCCCCCCAAAGCATTGCCCAACTGTTTGCTGAATATTCCCAGGACCTTTACAATCTATCAAACGATGTATCCTTTAAAAATACAACTAGAGATCAAATTCAAGTTTTTTTTGATCGATTGAAATTGCCTGTTATATTTCCTAGTGAGTTATAAGAACTAAATGCTCCTACATCTGAACAAGAAATCAATGATGTAATAAAGCAGTTGAAATCTTATACATCTCCAGGGCCAGTGTGAGTCCGTGTGTAAGAGACATGTTTAACGAAATAAAGACGGAAGGGAAAATTCCGAAAGAGTTGATCAAATCGACAATAATCATGATCCCTAAGTTATTATTATTATTATTCTCTTTTATTTGTATCGCGCCAACATATTCCGTAGCGCTGTACAGGGGAGAAGAACAAGGAAATATACAACATACAATACTGACAACAAGCAGAACATGGAGGGCTAATCAAGATTCACAATTTTGCGCTAGCTACAGACCTATATCTTTATTAAACACAGACGTGAAATTTTATTAAAAAATTCTTGCCCTCAGAATTAAGAGTGTAGCTGACAAATTAATTGCTCCAGATTAGCTGGGTTTTGTTGCAGGAAGATAAGGAGCAGACAATATTAGAAAAATGATGAACTTGATTGCTTATACCAGGGGGACATGCACTCCCACCCTATTTCTGTCTTTAGACGCTGAAAAATCATTCGACAGAGTAGGGTGGGAGTACATGAGTCAAGCCTTGGAAAGGTTTGGCTTTGGTATGTTCGTCTCTCATGCGATAGGGGATCTTTATACTTCTCCTACTGCTACAGTCGGCAGAATTGCCATCACTAAAATGACACTTCTGCAGAGATTGAATTATACATACAATAGATATATTTATTCATTCATCTAAGCTTGTTAGACTCAAGAAAATAATTGTGTTTTCGAAGTTTCATTAAAGGGGGGTATAGCTTATGCGTTCTCTAGTAAATATCCTTGGGAAATTATTGGCCCAGGGTCAGGATTTAATAACTATGTTATTTCTCGATGACATAGCCTTTATACAACTGAGAGTTGGTTCCTATGTTATAAAAGAGATTTTGAAAGCCTGGAGACAAATTAATAAGAAATACAACTTAATACCAGCTTGTAGCCCCATAATGCCTTTAAACTCGTTATTGGGGCTGAATAAAGCTTCTACGATTAAAGAATGAAACAATAAGGGCATTTCAATGATTAAAGATACTTTTATAGAAGGGACGTTGGTGTCGTTCGACCAGCTAAAAGTATGAAGCAGTGGGAACAAGATCTGAGGGTCCCAGTTGGGAAGGATTCTTGGTATTCAGCGTTTAAATTAAATCGATTTATTAAACAAACTACATATAGATAATTATATTTCAAAATAGTAAATAATTGGTATATGACCACCTTAAATTAAAAGAGATATGGTATATTTTTATCAGATAAACTTTGCTGGAGAGAATGCGGAATGATCGGAAACTTAAGCCACATTATGTGAGCGTGTCCGCACATTAAATCTTTTTGGAACAATTGTTACAATCTTTCCTCATTGATTTTGGATGTTTATTTACCCTTTACCAAACAATGCAGTTTACTGCACATATTTCCCGCAAAAATTCCCTTAGAAAAGAAGGCCCTCGCCATCCAAATTTTTTCTGTAGCTAAACATCCTATTATATCTAATTGGAGAGGGACAGATATACCATCTTGCAATGAGATTGTAATTAAATAAAAACGTTTTCGAGAACTAGAAAGAGACTACATAGTTGCTGGAGTACTAAAAAAGATCACTTCAAATGGAAAATTTGGGATTCCAAATATTAATCGCAACTCTTTACAATTTATAAATTGTTAAATATGCACAATGCTTATTAGCGAAATTCCTTTATCATGAATTGATTGAATGGGGTATGAATGTATGTTGCCTTTTTTTTTTCCTTTTTTCTTGTTTGTTTTTTCGTGATATTGTTGCTTTTTTTCGTTCATATATACTAATCTTACATTGTTATGAAGATGATATGTATTACAATTTTCCTTTATGTTTTTATGAACAATGTATTATAAAAATGTAATAAAAAAAAAAAAAGTTATATGTATAATGACAAAGACTAACTAAGCCTGCCCCCTTTGTGATAGTTAATTATTGACCCTTGTTCATCAGACTTTGAGAGGGAAAAAAGCTTTCGAGTCCATTTATTTAACACTTCACTCAAATTGTAAGAACATCCATGTGTAATTATATGTATTTATTTCTGTTATTTTCATTTCCGCAATTGCAGAGATCTTTGCTGTGTTCGTTTTAAACATTAGGCAAGTCCTAGTTTTGACAGTCACCACAAACTTGGATTTCATAAAGGATCACCATAGTTTAGGACAAATTGGTGACGTATGTAACCAATAACATTAGTAGCTGTGTATTTAATGAGAAATATTTATTTTTTACGAACGGCACTCCATATTCCATACTTGCTGCTGGCTTAGAGATTGAGGTGTTGTGTTTTCTATTTGTTATTATCTGTTCATGACTGGGGAAGGAAGAGGGAGGGCTATTTGTTGACTCATTGGTTAATTCAGATAAGCTTCTAACTTTCATCAGCCTCTGTTTTACCCAAACTTAAATGCTGAGGCTTGGATCAGTTTCACAGTTCCCTATAGCTTTATAATTAACACTTGTTAGTCTGTCATGAATTGTTCTGTAATACACTTCTATTCCATCTTGCTTTACTGAAGCCAACATTAGCCGTTGTTACTAACAGGATCAGTCACATAGATGTAGATGAAATCTAAATTCAATTTTAACAATAGGACTACAGTGAAGTGCAAATCCCACAGAACCACCCTCATGCTCCATTCAGCAGTATGAACACTTGAGGTCCAATGTGCTTTTCTGCACACGTTTACACAGCTGCTAATGTTAGTTGGTTTCATACTTCACAAACAAGTGCAGTTTTTCTCAAACTAGCTGGTCTCTTTACTCCAGTATGGGACAAACTGATATCACTAGCTGTCATATCTTCTGACATGGGCTGAGGCTAGCGGCAGCTCCCTATGCTGCAAGAGGTACATGAGCAGAAGATGCCACTCTACTAGAACTAATTTCAGTAACATCAAAGACTGCTCTGCCCACCTAGAAAGTGCTGAAACATCTCAGGAAATTGCACAGTAATGTCTTAGACAACTGTCTGTAGCTAAAACGTGAAATAATTCACTTGTGGAAATATATTAACATAACATGTATATCAGACGATTCTTCAGGACATTGAGTCTGAGTGATAACTTGTTTTCTGTTGGTTATGCGTCTTTATATTTCTCTGTTTAGATGACCTTGTGCTGCAGTACATTGCAGAGCTGCAGAGCTCTGAGGAGATGATTCGCTGCGGCTTCTCTTTGGCTCTGGGGGCCCTTCCACGGTTTATGCTGAAAGGCAAGCTACAACAGGTAACTGTGACCTCCCACTGGGTTCACACTGATTGCTGCAAGAACAGGCGTCTTGGGGTAAAAGGGGCTGCCAGCAACCGCAAGGAAACAGTTGTGTGAAAAAGTGAAGGTTACTCCTTCCTAACCTTGTAAAACAAAAACTGCTGCGAAACCCGTTACAGGCACTTCTGAAATCCCCACAGGGCTGTGGAGGAGGCCACTACCTGCTAAAATGTCTTATTACAAGACCTATATCCATATTATCATGGCTTGCGCAAGATATAATCAGAAATTAGGGCTTGTCCTACATATTGGAAAACATAGGATTTTACGCAAGGACAAAATCATGAGGGAAATGTATATAGTAAATAAAATTAATAACATTCATAGTTCATCATTTAAAAAATATTTGAAATGAAATTTACTTTCAGAGATCAGACTCAGCTGCTGCAGTTTTCTCTCCACTACAATATTAGTATGGAGGGGACGCTTCCAGCAGGCAGTGCTACATTTTCAAAAAAATCTTAATTGACTGGAGACTTCTTGTGTTAAAATGGGTTTGGCAACAAACATTTGCAGTGGGGCAGCCTATGAATGATTGTTTATCTAATCAGATTGTTCTTTAGACCTCTTTCTAAGACAGACTCTCTTTCTTGTTGATGATCTTATCGCGGTAGAGACAATCGTCTTACTTGGACGCCTAATCTTGGAAAGTGAATTTATAATTGAATATTGCAATCACAGCTATAAATTAGTGAATAGAAATTGTATCGGTTATCAACGTTTAATTAAAACTATCTCCTCTTGTTAGGACATTACAATTGCTTTTTAAAGAGACATGGAATACCCACATCTTCTATGAGTAGATATTTATATATATATATATATATATAAAAATATAATTGCACCTAGCACAATTAATCCCTATTAGCTCAATTATAGTGATCTGTATTATTAATTTTAGAATGTCACTTTTCTCTACTTTAGCAGCTGCCATGTTGCTCTCCCTACATCTCCCTGCATCTCTCTGTCACTGTGTGCGGCATATGGGCAGCAAGCTGTGATCTACACATCTAGTGCAGCAGTTTACATTCATATGGTGCTGATCACTTCACTAGAAACTGCAATATGCAGCTCCACAGCTTGCCAGCCTTACACAGGGACGTGCTCTGAGGAATAGGAGGAGGAGGAGGGAACAAGATGGTTATCCACTAGTAGAGTAGAGGAAAATAAAAAAATATTTGAATTTGTTAATAAGGCTCTCATTATGCTAAATCTAGCTTACACTTGCATTTTTCTATTTTTTCTTATACTACATGCAAGTAATGGTCAGGAAATAATATGACAGATATGTGACCTACAGGGAGAGTATAGATGTCGGACCTGCTCTAACATGCTGCTTTGTTTGTAGGTGTTGGTAGGCCTGCAAAGAGTCTCCAGCATTTCTGGGAAAAAAATCAGCTTTGCAGAGTCCAGAAGAGATGCTCTGAAGGCCATCGCTCAGTAAGTCCTCATCTGTTTGGTGTATTTTAGATTGGACACATCTTCTGTGCATGATGTCACTTTAATAAAATAATGGTTTACCAAATATATGACAAGTCACTGAAAAGGCCACTCATTACATTTAACACTTTAATATTCAGTGTTCTGAGAGGAATTTCTGTATGCTGGATGGGGGGGGGGGGGGGGGGGGGGGGAGTGGTTTTATACAAAGTAAGGAAGGTATGAGGCAGAGATGAAAACATTAAGGGAAAGTAAGAGCCATTTCCGGTCAGTACATGTTTTCCCCTTCTGTTTTTTTTTGTAGCCCAAAATTAAGAAATAAATATTTTAAACAACTTTGATTTTTTATAAAATATTTCAAACCAGAACCACTTTATCGATATATTTAAAAAATCTTTTTTTTCCTGACATTTTTTATGGGCTAGTGCTCAAAAAACTGTTAATGCAGTACTCTGTGAGGTTACAGTAATGGCTCCACAGTTCAAACAGAGACATCTAGTGGCCACTTGCAGTTTTGCTGCTGGCTCTTTTTTTGGTGTATTCCGTGTATAAGACGACCTCCTATTTTAAATTAAAAAAAATTGGTAAAAATATTTTTTTATTCACGGGATTATACGGTATATTAAAAATAGAACTTTAAAAGAAAAGATCCCATCCTGACATCCCAGTTATCTAACTGAAGAGGCAACAGAGACAGCTCTAGAGTGTTCTAAGAGCTGCAGATACACGAGTACCGGCCTGTCACGGCTGTTTTAAGTCCTCACTGTGCAGATATAGAGTCATTTGTCATTGACATTCACCTGGAGATCCTGATAAAAAAAACTAGTAAAACTAGTTACAAGCATAGCTAAACTGTTTCTTTTAGTAATAATATTCAGAGAAGTTTTTTTATGTTTTACTGAAATATATATATGTTTGAAAATATCGAACCTTACTGAGAGCATGACTGACCAGAAAAATACTGATGTCTCTGCTGGACCCTGGAGGCATCCACAATACTTTCGGGAAGGTTCTATGTTTGAGAGAGGAGTTTACATTTTTTCAGGACATTTTGCAGTTATTTTTGCAACCAAAGGATGTTTGGGAGAAGGTGTCAAATTCCAAAGCTATCTCTTCACTATTCAGCAGATTAGTACATACCCTCAGACTTTGAACTGTCATGAAGTGCTCTAGTTGTACAGTTTGGAACTTTTCTATGTAAACCTATTCTTCACAACTACCAGGAGGTGTTCAAACAACAAGAAAATGGATTCTTCTGTGTATAAACAGATTTTTCTCTAAAATGATTTATGTCCATTACTTTTGCAGCTTCTAATGTTTTTAGTTACATATTTCAGAAAAATTTGAGTTTTGTTTTCTAAATATCGGTGTCATCTAAAAAATATGCTATACAACAACATGATAATACTTTTTTTTTTAGAAGTGTTCAATCAGAGAACGAACTGACCTAGCTCTATGGACATGATAACCCTCTATGAGAGCAACCTATTTTAGCTCACTTGTGCTTTTCACAGGGAGAAATATCCTGTAGTATAACAGTCTGTTCTCACTCACTAGAGTGGTCCAGCCCTGAAATACCAGGCAATTCTACCCGGAACAGGAGAAACAGCAAACCCCAGACATACATTTCGGCCTTCGTTGGGCCTCGTCAGGGAGATGTTGATGAACTCCCTAAGGCACAGTGAGCAAGGGGTCCATGTCTGGAGTGCCTTGTCACCCTTAGGAAGACCAAGTCCTAAGGCTCATTTGAATAATCAAAAACTAAATTAGCGTTTGCTGTTTTTCCTGTTCAGGGTAGAATTGCCTGGTATTTCGGGGCTGGGTCACTCTAGTGAGTGAGACCAGACTGATGTATTACAGGATATTTCTCCCTGTGAAGGGCACAAATGAGGTAAAAGAGGTTGCTCTCAGAGAAAGTATTAACAATATTAGGTTAGTTCTATGGACACGATAACCCACTCAGATTGAGCACCTCTCATTATGTTTTTTGTTTTAACAAAATATTATACCAGTAACTGAGTTTACGTGTATGTGGCTGACTTGTTGTTTTTGTGTTCTGTCTTTTGTTTAGGGTGTGCGAGACTGTAGGGGTGCAAGCCGATGGGTCACCAGAATACGTGGTGTGCAGAGAGAATGTGCCCCTGATTTATAACATGCTGCTGGATTGTATGAATGATTACACCACTGACAGCCGAGGAGATGTCGGGGCCTGGTAAGAGACATTGTGTTTATATAAATGCAGCTGCCTCCATGGTGGACGTACATACATAACACAAACATTCAGAGTCAGAATTGCTTAGGAGTTTGTCAGGAAGTTAAGTGCATTGTATTCTTAAAGGGCCACTCTAAACATACATTTAAAATGCTGTTTTGAAGAACTATACTTGACAAATTGGGAATCTACATTTTTGGTTACTGCTAATCAACTGCCTGAAGCTGGGAGTCATTGCGTTTAATAGGGCTAAGAATACACCCTCTTGAGAAGTAGCAGACAGAATCATGTCAGAAAAGAAGAAAAAATAACTCAACATAAAGAATAAAAGTTACAAATGTAAAGGTTGATTTTTTTATTTTATTTAATGTTTGTTTTCCAACAACATTTTGAGCACTATTAGGTTTAATTATGCAAAATACTAGATACTGTAGAACAAGTGTGAACACAATGGCCCTTTAAAGGGTATGTTAACCCCTTGCCTACCTATGTCCCAGCTGCCTCTTTCCATGACTGCCAAGGGTTAAGCCATCTCTTGCTCAAGGGCTGACGTGTTCCAGAATACTGACTGGGTTCATTATTTTTGGCCCCTCTCCCTCTCTGGTGTTTGGCAGACCCTCCCCATGGAATTATCTCTGCCATTATGATGTGGGTTTGGTTTTTTTGGGGGTTTCAGGCATTAGATTTATTCGGAAACTTTTGCAACTCTCAACATTTTGCAGTAATTACAATCAGTATCACAAACATTGGAGCGGTTTCCATCCTCTGGAGCCGCCATGAAGCCAAGGAAAATACAAGCTGTGAATGCTCATGAAATGAGGAGACTTTAAAGTTAGTGTATTTAGGAATACAGTAGCTTGGGATTTAAAATCGAAATCCTGAAATCCTGTGTATATGTATCTCTCAGACCCACCATCCAGAGCAGGGTGAGCTGAAAGCATTAGTGTGAGGCTGGAATAGGAGCTAAACTTGTTCATAATAGGTTCCCTGGTGGTCCAGTGGTTAGGATTTGGTGCTTTTACTGCTGCGACTTGCGTTTGAGTCTAATCAGGGAACTAAGAGGTCACACCACCCTGAAGCCATGCAGCTTTGGGCCTGGTCAGTACTTGGATGGAAGACTACCTAGGAATACCTGGAGCTGTATGCTGTGGCCCACTGGAGAAGGAACTGGCAACCCACTCTAGTATCTCTGCCATGAATACCAACCTGATCAGTATGGTGTTTTGTGGTCCATGAGGTCACTGGGAGTCGGACATGACTGAACTACACACACATACACACACACACAAGCTTGTTCATGGTAAATGCTTTAGTTGGATACTAATGTAAAAACATTTTGAACTGAAAAGGGTACCTATACTGCAGGGGCATTAAGGGGTCACTGTGGTTACTTTTTTTCTATATGGTCTTTTGAGTAATTATTGTGCAAAATGTTTTTAGAAAGTTATAAAAGTAAAAATATAAGTAAAAAACAGCGTTTACATTTGTAACTTACTGCAGGAATCGCTGTGCTTTAATCACCTGATTGCACCTTCTGCTTCCTCAGAAGAGTGCGTCCTGTTAAACTATTGAGCTTTCCATTAGTCATGCTAAAAGTGTATCCTTACTTGCAACCAAAACTGGCCAGTGCAATGTTAAGTCATATTAAAGGGCCGTGAAACGCAATCTTTTTTTTTTTCTTTTTTTTTTTTTTTACGCATTTAAAGCAACATGCTTTAAACATTGCCATTGTTGTATTTTGCATGAAAAAATATAAAGTAAAACTTGTTTAACCTTCACTGAAACTAACAGTAAGGGCACAGAATATACACAAGTCTGTATATCTCATTGGCAGAGATGACTCCTACATCTTTCTTATTGTTCACTGGCTGACAGGAGCAAACCTTTAGCGCAATTAACCATTTGAATCAGTTTTTCTGGCATTGGGATCATATTCTTTAAGAAATGAAAATAGAGTGGTACATCAAATACCCTCTTTTAGATGAAGCAAACAAAAAATGCTTTCAGTATCCCTTTAAATATCTCCTGTCTCATGCTCTATGTCGCATTTTGAAATAATTAAAGATACTCACCACTACCTACTCTGCCTCCCGTTCTCATACATATACAGTACAGCGAGATACCTGGATATAAAGCTGTCATATTAAGCCCAGGTTGGTTTTACATAAGCTCAGAGGAGGTGATCTTGTTAAAATATTCAAATGTGAAACAGCATTTTTATGGAGTTTGTAGATGTGCTTTTACCATTTAAAGGTAACAGGTACCGTCTTTTAGCCTACATATTGCTTACATATTGCAGTTTGAGCACTAGGGGGCATCATTGTACCGCACTGATGATTGTATTTATTGTGTCACAGATCTAGCCCATAAGTCTGTATAGACTGCCCCTTTTTATAAAGCTAAAAAAACGTTAGTTTAACGGATCGTTATTGCTCCATTTTTACAAATTGCTCTTTTCAAGAATTAACTTTGATAATAGGCAATGTGTCTTTTAGAAGATGGAAAAAAGTTAGCCTTTCACAGAATCGTTCTACCATGGAGGGCACCATTTTTATTTGTACTAATGTTAACACTTTTTAATGTTCTCTGTAGTACAATAATAAACTAAAATTACAATATAAAGACAGTACAATAACTGGAGCCAGTTTGATGTAAGAGATTTGCTTGAAAGAGATTAAAACCTAGAGGAGAAATGTTTAGCTGCTTTAAAATATTTCAGTAGAGCTAATGGAAATCTCCTATATTAAGCATGCTTCTCCCTGGTGAGAAAGCAGCTCAAACACAATGGCTGCTCACAATAGAGAATAATTGCATATCCTGTTTAATATATTAAAGGGTGTAGAATATTGCACATTTGCTTCATACTCCAACTGATGTTCTATATTTGAAGATCTAGTGATGATAATGGGAAAAACACTTTTAGATGCCCAAAAATTATAATCTTTAATTGTAACTATTATCACTATTATAGTTGTCCATGTTGAGAACGCTTACGATGTTGGTCACACTTTGCGAGCCTCGTGAGGCGAGCCGTCGACGCACGCAGGACTTAGGCTGCTATGATCGCCAAAGGCTCGCAACAGAGAGCGTAGCAGCTGCGGCCCAAGTGCGTAACTCTAAAAACCAGAAAAACAAACAAAATAATTTCACAAAAATAATAACATACTCACACAAGGCGCAACACACAAGGCCTGCGGGACTTAGAAAACGTTAACATTTACACGAAGAACGCAAGGCCTGCAGGACTTAGAAAATACACAACGGCAAAGACAGTAATATTTACACGAAGAACGCTAGGCGCGCAGGACTTAGAAAATACACAACGATGATAACAGTAACATTTACACCAACAACGACAGGCGCGCGGGACTTATAAAATAAAACAAAAAGGCCTTCAGCACCTAACATGCAAACATTCAGCAGAGGAACACACAGGGAAAGGACGGGGGGAGATGGTGGAAAGAGACACGTGGCATTCCCAAGAACAAAACTTGCAGGTTAACGAAACCTGCAGGGAAAGGGTCACGATGAGCAAAGAAGGCGCTCATTGTGAGCTTCGTGATGAGCGCCGAAGGTGATCAGTGCAAAGCAGGAAAGTTGAAGTACACAGGGGGAGAGGCTCGCAATGAGCGCCGAAGGTGCTCAGAGGGGCCATACCCTCTCATTGTATGGCAAACAGCATTGCTTGGCTTAAAATTTTACTCCGGTCATTTTTGCCGGACAAGTAGCTAGTATTTAATAGTACTGAAAGAGCTGCGTTCCTGTGTGTGTTTGCCGGCTTTGTCAAGGTGAAGGGGACCTTGAATAGTGTTTCTGTTTCATCTATTGAAGGGAAGATCTGAAGGGAAGGGAAGTTTTCAATGCATCTTAAATGCCCACTGCCGTGCCCTAAAAATATGAGCAAGATGTTTTATCTAGGCAGTGATCATTAATAAAATGCATACTCAATTATATACAAACAAACATTTAATAATACATTTCCTATCAAAGTTTGGACTTGGCTGTTTCCAACCCAATATAAGGTCAGTGGGGGAGGTGGCTTTATCTAGTAGGCTGCACTGAATTTCCAGGCACAAAGTTATACCAACACAATGCTCTAGTTTTGTGTTAGACATCTCCCTTGGTAGATTTTGTTATTTGGGCAGCCTATGCATTATTATTTTTTATTCTCTTATAATATCTGATAGCCATTAAAACCCTTTATATGTATATTTTAAACAAAACCTCACTGTAATAATGTGGTTATAAATTAATTTTATTAATGATCAATGCATAATTAAAATAACTAGCGCCCACGCTTAAGGTGTAATTAAAATATCACTGTAAACAGCATCTAAGGTGTCCCTTCCTTCACCGGCAGTTACTCAAACACCGCAATGGTGGCTCACTTTAGAGCATATTGTTGCAAATAATAATAAATTAGAGATTGCTTGTTTTTAGTTTCTAAAAGCATTTTCTGCATTATGAAATCTAATTCTTTTTTTGTGTCTGTCTACACAATGGGAATGTGGCAGTTACATCCACAAGTGCTTTCTCCAGCACTAAACAGAAGTTCATTAGTTTACAAGGACACACACAAATGAGCAAGAGGCAGCAGCAGGAAAGACAGGAAAATAGAACCACACATTTAAGAATAATAGTATATAAAAGTTGCAAAATGTTGTGTTTATTTTATTTTTTTGCTTTCTAAAATGTTTTTCCCATAATCACGATTAGTTGTTCAAAAAAACTATACAAAAATGTTGACCGCAGTGATCCATTAACCAAAAATGAAACCCATTCCAAATTATGAGGTTGAGTGGAATTAACCATAAGCTGGAGCTGCAGAGCTCTCGTACTCATTAACCTTTTAATAAAGCAGTACAAATGATACGCCCTGGCCCTGCTCAGCCATGTGTGCTCCCGCATATCTTGTAATGCAATACTGAATAATTGGTACCAGCTTAATGCAATAGATACGTTGTGGAGTTTAGCTAATCTTGGTCCATGATTGGGATGCATTTCACTGAAAAATATAGGAATATGCATTTTTACCAAAAAGAACAAAGTGTAATATAGCTCGCTCCGTGTCGCTCGGACAGTCGCAGTTCATCAAAGCATCCGCCACTGCACAGAAATACTGACAATAATGTAAAAATAAACCAAAGTTATTTATTTACCAGAAGATAAAATGTATGTCTCTCTCCTTCTGTGTGTGTCTCTCCCTCTCTCTGTCTCGCTCTTGCTCTCTTGCTCTCCTTCTCTCTCGCTCTCTTGCTCTCCTTCTCTCTCGCTCTCTTGCTGTCCTTCTTTCTCGCTCTCTTGCTCTCCTTCTCTCTCGCTCTCCTTCTCTCTCGCTCTCCTTCTCTCTCGCTCTCCTTCTCTCTCGCTCTCCTTCTCTCTCGCTCTCCTTCTCTCTCGCTCTCCTTCTCTCTCGCTCTCCTTCTCTCTCGCTCTCCTTCTCTCTCGCTCTCCTTCTCTCTCTGTCTCCTTCTCTCTCTGTCTCCTTCTCTCTCTGTCTCCTTCTCTCTCTCTCTCCTTCTCTCTCTCTCTCTCTCCTCTCTCTTTCTCCTCTCTCTCTCTCTCTCTCTCTCTCTCCTTCTCTCTCTCTCCTCTCTCTCTCTCTCTCTCTCTCTCCTCTCTCTCTCTCTCTCTCTCTCTCTCTCTCTCTCTCTCTCTCTCTCTCTCTCCTCTCTCTCTCTCTCTCCTCTCTCTCTCTCCTCTCTCTCCTCTCTCTCTCTCTCTCCTCTCTCTCTCTCTCTCTCTCTCCTCTCTCTCTCTCCTCTCTCTCTCTCTCTCTCTCTCTCTCTCTCTCTCTCTCTCTCCTCTCTCTCTCTCTCCTTCTCTTTCCTTCTCTCTCTCTCTCCTTCTCTCTCTCTCTCTCCTCTCTCCTCTCTCTCTCCCCCTTCTCTCTCTCCCCCCTTCTCTCTCTCTCCCCCCTTCTCTCTCTCTCTCCCCCTTCTCTCTCTCTCCCCCTTCTCTCTCTCTCCCCCTTCTCTCTCTCTCCCCCTTCTCTCTCTCTCCCCCTTCTCTCTCTCTCCCCTTCTCTCTCTCTCCCCCTTCTCTCTCCCCCCCTTCTCTCTCCCCCCCCTTCTCTCTCTCTCTCTCCCCCTTCTCTCTCTCTCCCCCCCCTTCTCTCTCTCCCCCCCCTTCTCTCTCTCCCCCCCTTCTCTCTCTCTCTCCCCCCCCTTCTCTCTCTCTCCCCCCCCTTCTCTCTCTCTCTCCCCCCCTTCTCTCTCTCTCTCCCCCCCCCTTCTCTCTCTCTCTCCCCCCCTTCTCTCTCTCTCCACCCCTTCTCTCTCTCTCTCCACCCCTTCTCTCTCTCTCTCCACCCCTTCTCTCTCTCTCTCCACCCCTTCTCTCTCTCTCTCCACCCCTTCTCTCTCTCTCTCCACCCCTTCTCTCTCTCTCCACCCCTTCTCTCTCTCTCTCCACCCCTTCTCTCTCTCTCTCCACCCCTTCTCTCTCTCTCTCCACCCCTTCTCTCTCTCTCTCCACCCCTTCTCTCTCTCTCTCCACCCCTTCTCTCTCTCTCTCCCCCCCTTCTCTCTCTCTCCCCCCCTTCTCTCTCTCTCTCTCTCCCCCCTTCTCTCTCTCTCTCTCTCTCCCCTTCTCTCTCTCTCTCCCTTCTCTCTCTCTCTCTCTCTCCCTTCTCTCTCTCTCTCCCTTCTCTCTCTCTCTCTCTCCCTTCTCTCTCTCTCTCCCCCTTCTCTCTCTATCTCTCTCTCCCCCTTCTCTCTCTATCTCTCTCTCCCCCTTCTCTCTCTCTCTCCCCCTTCTCTCTCTCTCTCTCCCCCCCTTCTCTCTCTCTCTCCCCCCCTTCTCTCTCTCTCTCCCCCCCCTTCTCTCTCTCTCTCTCTCTCTCCCCCTTCTCTCTCTCTCTCTCCCCCTTCTCTCTCTCTCTCTCCCCCTTCTCTCTCTCTCTCCCCCTTCTCTCTCTCTCTCCCCCTTCTCTCTCTCTCTCTCCCCCTTCTCTCTCTCTCTCTCCCCCTTCTCTCTCTCTCTCTCCCCCTTCTCTCTCTCTCTCTCCCCCTTCTCTCTCTCCTTCTCTCTCTCTCCTCTCTCTCTCTCTCTCGCTCTCTCTCTGTCTCGCTCTCTCTCTGTCTCCCCCTCTCCCTCTCTCTCCTTCTCTCTCTCCTTCTCTCTCTCTCTGTCTCCCCTCTCCCTCTCTCTCCTTCTCTCTCTCTCCCTCCCTCTCTCTCTCTCTTTTTCTCTCTTCTTTCTCTCTCTTTTTCTCTCTCCTTCTCTCTTTTTCTCTCTCCTTCTCTCTTTTTCTCTCTCCTCTCTCCTCTCTCTCCATCTCTCTTTCTCCTTCTATCTCTCTCCTTCTCTCTTTCTCCTTCTCTCTCTCTCTCTCTCTCTCTCTCTCTCTCTCTCTCTCTCTCGCTCTCCTTCTCTCTCTCTCGCTCTCCTTCTCTCTCTCTCTTTCTCCTTCTCTCTCTCTCGCTCTCCTTCTCCCTCCCTCTCCTTCTCCCTCGCTCTGCTTGTTTCTTCCACTCTGTCTGTCTATCTTTATTTCTACAAAGTGTTTCCAATTGTCTTTCCTAGTCGAGCAATATAATGTAGTTTTGGTCTCATCCAGTGGAGCACAGGCAGGGCTGCCCCAGGGCAGTGTCTAGTGCCCCATGCCAGGCACCCAGCAGGAATGTGGCCGGGCCGGGTGTTGGTGACATTGGGGCATGGCAGGACCTTGTCGTATGACAGCGGCACACCCTGGGCGTGCTGCGAGACACGAGGAATGAAGACTTGTGTTTGGTTTAGACATTCTGCACCGTAATCTTGTAATGATGGAAGGAGGGTGTCATAAAGAGGTGTTTGTGACAGAGTTCGGATGTTACAGGCCCAGCTTTGTCATTTTGTTTTTATAAACTTTTTTTTTAAGTTAATTCCACTTTTCGTCCTTTTACAACCCTTGTTTATAATATAACTTGTGAGAGGAAGGCAGTGATTTGCACTCAAAGGACCTCTGCGGTTCAAGAAAACTGCACTTGTTTGTGAAGCATGTAACAAACTAAAGGTCAAATTCCATATTCTCAATCTGAAAGCACGATTATTTGGCTATGAGCGCTTCTCTTATTATTACTGTTGACACTTGATTACAGAGCGCTGCTGTTGAATATTTTCCTGTCCTTTTTCTTGGTAATATGTAGTATTCCCTATTTACCCCCTCTCCTGATGTACATTTCATTATGTACACATCATAACTTTATGTTTTCATTATTTCAATTGGTGTTTTTTTTTTTGTTGTTGTAATATAATTAGCAAAAGTTATGTTTCAAATTAACGTACCGTTTCCTGATTAAAAAATAATTTGTCTAGCCAGTATTTGGCATTTAATGGTTTAAACTATGGTGGAGTTTAAATATATGAATGTATATACTTGTGGCATCAGTTATATGTAACAATATGCAAGTCATTTTTACAGAAATCATATTTTTTTTCTCACAATTTGTGTACGAGGGGTTTGCTTTTTAATTTATCAGTGAGGAAAGGGGGAGGGGAGGGTTTGTTGGATAATTGGATATGATTGAATTTAATGCCTACCCCCTTTCCCTGCACATGCTCAGAAGCAGGAAACATGCATCAATAAGTGCAAGCATTGCTGTACGGAAATGTAAACTCCCTTCCCACATACAACTTCCACCAAAATATAACCGATGTCTCTAGGGACCATTGGAGGTATGCTTTTCTTTCTAAAAATAGCATTATCATATTTTCCTGCCTAATTATGCTCTTTTTCATTGTAAAAGACAGAATCCCCCTCTCCAGGCCACAATGGGATGTAACATCCTGCTTGCAAACTGCTTTTAAAACTAAATGAATTTGTAGCCTGGAAACTTTGAGGCTTCAACCAAAGCTATTTCCAGAAAAGGTGCATTAGCAACAGTTCATTTTTCCGTCTCCGAATCTGATGAGTTTTGCAGTTGCAATGAGTGTGTGTCCAATTAAGGCTCACTATGGTCCGTTGTTTTCTATATAATATTTTAAATAATTAAACACAATAATGGGTACATGTTTTTGGAGGTAAAACCATTTTATATGTTAATATTCTTTACGGCTAGAATGCATATTCTTCAGTTAATTCTGTCTATTAAATGAATGTGCTTTCCATTAGTCATATTAAAAGCACTAGCAATTGTGGCTGCCATATCTTCATTGTTCAAATAGAGGTTTCTACAGCATTCAACATCTCCCCAAACCTAGGAACATATCGGCATAAAGCAAAGTAGTAGATTCCACAGCAACATATCACATAATATAATTGTCAAATTGCGATTCTTCGTCACGTTTGCGAGCCGTTGAAGCACAGAAGTTTTCCAAGCTTAGAGCACTGGCGCTCATCGGCTGCGAGGCATTGAAACTCGGAGCACTTAGGTGCGCTCATCGCCTGCGAGCCACAAGAAGCGAGGCGAGCAGTTGAGGTACTGAAACACTTGGACTTAGGCAGAAATGGGCGCCAAAAGCCATTCTGCGAGCCTCACGAAGGGAGGCGAGTCGTTGAGGCATTGACAAACACGGACTTAGAACAAAAAAAATTCGAGGCACGGAACTTCGAAAAACATAATTACGAGGTCAGAAAAATACACAGTTAACGGCCGAACCGCACAAATCAAGAAACAAAAAGAAGAAAAAAAAAAAAGAAAACCTCACACACAGCACGGGGGGACAGCCAGGATGTCTGGGAGTGAGGTTGCACGCAAATTTAAGCCGAATTTGCCGAGTTTCGGCACTAGAAAATCATCTAAGCGAGAGAGAAAAGAGACGCAAGGAAAAAAATGAAAACAAGGCTCCGAACTGCGCAAAACACTGCCAGCTGCGTACCTCTTTTACCCAGGAACATACGAGGTACAAAATACACTATTAGAAAGGACGGAAAATACTCGCTAGACGCGTAACACATAGACAATCGCCGAGCAAAAGCTTTACATTGTGTGGCAAACCGCATTGCCATGGCTTCAAATGTTATTGCCCCGTCATTTTTGACGGGCAAGTCGCTAGTTTCTATATAAAGGGTAATAAATTAGTAGTTCAAAATAGTGTAAACTACAGTGACCACTTAAAGGAACACAACATTGGTGTATTTTAAAACTGTCTCAAATATTTTATCAACTGAATGCTAATAAAAAAAGATTTGCATTAGCATTTTTTTTACCTTTCTGATCTGTCTACCAAACCTGTGTGGTTATCCGTGTAATCATTGTTCTTAATTACTGATTACACACTGGGGCTCTGGCTGTTGTTTTCAGTCTAAAGCCATGTGATATTAAAAAGGTTGAGTTCATGCAGACCCCAGGGAAATTGATTTGTCCAATAATCTGCATGTGCTCATTTCAATTTCATATGGCTTTAGACAAACCAGTACAGCCAGGCCCCAGTGTGAAGTTAGCAATTACTAGCAGAAATCACCCGGAGATATTAGATAAGAGCACAGGTTTGATGGATGGATCAGAAAAAGCTTCAATGTACGTTTACTGTAGGAAAGTGCCTTAGATACTTAGGTATCTTAGAAAGGGTTAAAAGTAATTCTGCTGAACAGAAGTATGTTATCTTACTGATCAGGTTTCATGTGAAACTTCCCAGCAAGGCAACAAGTGTACGAGCTCCAGACATTTATATCCAGATAATCCAGAGGAATGATAATGCTGAATAAACCGCTTCCTCTTATTAGAGAAGAATATATGAACTATTGACACCGACATGGCTTTACCTTTATATATACACCAACTCCAAATCTGGTGAAATGATATGGAAACTGAACACTAAAGGGGGAAGGCTCGGTGTGGTTTATACCATGTGCTATTATAAAATTGGACTAATTTTTAAAATCACATTATTACTTTTTTTAAAGGGCCACTGACGTTATTAAAACCAGTGGTGGAGCTAGTGCATGGTGAGCCCAGTACTACATAAGTTGTCACATCTGGTGGTTTTATCACCCCTATGGTAGCCAATTCATGATATGCCTTTCTCTAAAAGAGAACCCAAAGGACGACACTGACCATTTTTGTTACAGGAAGAAGAGTTTATCGCCATTCGCAACTTGTCCTTGCAGAACCTGCCCAGTGAAGAAAGCTCAGCTCAGCCCATTAGTTAGATCAGTTTGATAATTATCTGCGTTATATAAATATATCTTATGAAATATGCATCAGTTTTGAATATTCAGAATGTATTTTTTTCACTTGCTTTTAAGTGTGTTGGTGCCTTCCATGTCCTTTTAATTCTGAATATCTGTGATTAAGGTTGTGATGATTAAGTCTCATAAAATGCAGCATTGCCCGTTAGTCCTCTGTCTTTGTATCTCTCTGACATTTCTTTTTTAGTTTGGAATGTTATTTATTGGTAGTTGTTGTTGTTGTTGTTGTTGTTGTTGTGTGAATGCACAGCATTGAGAGCACTGTATTGTATTCATCAGATCTGGACTGATCATGGGATCGTTTATAAGTGTGTCTGGTGCAATGTGATTTGCTTAAAGCACCAGTGTGCTCATATTTTTTCTATATAGTCTTTTGGAGGCATCCATTATACTTTGTTAAAAGGGTTGAGTGTGTTTGAGTATTCTACATTTCTGGAGGAGCAGGACTTGTATCTATTTATGTGAGTGTCAGCATGTTCAGGAAATCAGTAGGTGTCAAATTCCAAAAGATCCAATGATCAAACAAATCTTTCACCCTTCTTTCTACTATTCAGTAAGTAATAAATGCCCTCAGGCTCAAAACTTTCAGCATGCATTCAAGTCAGACAAGATGGAAGCATTCTATGTGCAAACAGAATCTCCAAATGTTGTTATTTTCAATAAAAGTGTTTTTTTCCCTAAAATTTTGTCTTTTAAAGGATACTGTTTTAGTATAACAAGCCAGGTCCTTTAAAATTAACGGATTAATGAAAGTCCTTGCAGCCCAAATTTATAATTTATAAGTAATTACTATTTTTGTGTAATTTATTTTCTGTATAAAAAAAAAAAACACAATCGGAAAATAAATACGTTAGTGCAGTTGTTACATAGTCTTCCTGTGTATCTTGTAATATATTTCCAGTTTTCTGAATCGGTATTAGGTACAAACTGTGTGCCTAAAATTAAGTTTCTGTGCTATTAAAGAAAACTATTAGAGAAGATGTAGAAGACCTATGTAAAAGTTATGGGTCGTGTCTAGTTTTCCAGTTACTTCTCTATGTTTGTGGAGAGCGGAAGCTGCCAGTTTAAAATGGATTTTTGTTACGAACAAAGAGCTCTGGGAGCTGATTGGGTCAGATTTCAAGACCCAGCTCAAGAGCCAGTCAGGCTGTAGCTAGACTATGTCCTTTGCATTCATATTCCGGTGTTGTTCTTCAGCTCACATCACATCTCATACAGTAATCTCATAGCAATAATATGTAAGGGCTAAAAAAATGTATATGTAAAGTTCGATAAGTGAACTCTGTAATATAAGGACAGCTTGTGTTAAGTGAAACTTCCCGTTAAAGTCTTAATCTGTGTGAATGTATTACAATGGCAATTTTCTATTTATAACGAGATCATTAAAAAATAAAACAAATAATTACATATATTTTATTTACTTCACTCAACGTGTTTGCCCAAATTTGTCAGAATACCTCTATTTTTTTTATCATTCGTGATTCCCCCAAAACTGTTTCCCCACAGCTGTTCTGTTACATCTAATATTACATGATCACTTAAGAAACATTTAAAGGGATTCTGAATTCATGGGTACTGCTTGGTACCATCTCCAAAAGCAGTCTAAACAAAATGGAAAAAATGTAAAAACTCTATTTCATTTGAAGTTCTGTTAATGGTTAGATATAATGGTTAGATATAATGGTTAGATATAGTTGTTTTTAATGCCTCTGTGTTTTACTTACATTGGCTATTATCTGTAATTTAATCTATACCAGCTGGGCATGCTCTTCATACTTACACATACCTCCCACTGTGAGAGGTAATAATGATAAAGATTGCTAGAGAGAGGTCCTGTATAGATAATTTATAATGAAAATAAAATTGTATATTATATATATATATATATATATATATATATATATATATATATATATATATATATATATATTTATTTAATACAATTTATACTTAAAATCCTTAATTTTCAAGGGCTGTTATTGAACTCTTCCAGACAATTATGTCTGTAATAACAACCTATTATAATTTGATTTATTTATATATGTATTTTTATTTCCACAATAACTGTCATCTTTGCATTGTCACCTTAAAGGGCCGGCGTAAGTACCGGATGAAGGTCTGTATCTAGTTTACCACTTGTTAGTTGAACAATAAAGCAATCTGTAAATAAAATGGTTTTAAACAGAATGTTAATCTGCCTGATGTGCTTGGTCTGTTGCCACCTCCCCGCTATCATGAAACTCAAGTTGTTTGTCTGGAAGCCATTTAAATTATCTAGCAATTGTTTAATTATTCAGGAGTTGTGGCATTTCTTTCAGCTCGATACTTCGCCATCTCAGACAAGAAAAACAACAGCAAAAACATCAGTAATTACATCAGGTAGGGACATGGCCACTCATATGCACAGCATAAGGATACTGGTGTATAAATTATAACTCTTGAATAATTAAACCGCTTCCTGGTGACTTCAATGGCTTCCAGACAAACATTGAGTCATGTAATGGGAGGGAGGTGGAGACAGACCCAGCTCATCAGGCAGGTAACATTAATTTCAGAAGCGTTTTTTATAGAGATGGATTTGTTGCTGACTTATAAACTCCCATTTCTTAAACTAACAAGTGGTGAATTAGAATCAAACCGCTCCTTATCTCACGCTTACACTGACCCTTTAACTTAGAGTAAGGTCCTTTGTGTTTTTATGCTTCAGTGAAAATATCTCCAGTCCTATCAAAGGATGCCAGTTAGCACCATTTTCATATCTGTTTTCGGTTGAATAGCTTGATTTTAGGATTTCGTGGGAAAATATCTAAACTTCAGGTTTTTTGGATGTAAACTTTAATTTCCGCGCGACGGTTGTTTTGCTGGGGCTTGTCCAAAGTGTGTACAGGTGCTGAACAGAGCCGCCTTCTTAGAAATATATTGTGGATTAAAGGGAGGAGGATTTGGGGGATAGTGTTTCATATATTTATGCTGGAGAACATGAAAGTCTAGAGGCCGATAATATTGTGATAAAAAATAAATATTCACTGGCCCCGATACCCAGTTATTTTTAGTTCAGTTGTTGGTTGGAATTTGATATGTTAACTGATCAACATTTTTCATCTCTTCTGAGAACAATTCTGAAATAAAATATTAAATTCTGTTGGTCTTCTCTGTTACATCCTTATTATAGAAATTAAAAGTACACATATTCTTAGTTTATTGTTAGATAAAAAAGCTTTGGATTTGGGTTAAGTAAGAATAAATTACATGAAAAAGTCCTCCCACTCTCCTAAAAACATGCTTACAGGACCAGACCCCATTAGATCCAAGGTGTACTAGTGTAAAGGACATGTATTAGACCCAAAGTGTACTAATGGCAGTTACATTCTATGTTACCTCTCCTCTGAATTTATTTCTCTTATTTCCAGGGTACGAGAAGCAGCGATGAAAAGTTTAATGGATGTCACAATATTACTGGTACAGACACAGCCGGATCTGGTTGGACAAGATTTGTAAGTGTAAAACCATCTCATAAGAATGATAGGGATGGTGTGGATGTGAGCATTATCCAGTCCCACCATTGACCAGACACTTCCCTAAGAAATACGCGTGCATGAATGGTATCCATCAAGCAATCTCACTGAGATCAGAAGAATGTCCTATGATAACTTATCTAGCTTGCACAAGAAAAGCTAGTTGTTTTACTATGCATTGATCATTAATAAAGTAGCAATGCTCATTGCCAGAGGAAGCCACGTTAGCCACGTTAACATCGTCATTGTATTGATGTAATATTAAACCTGAAAATATAGCACTACCTGCTAGACCAGTGGTCCTCAAAACTCTCCTCAAGGAACCCAAGACAGGTCAGGATTTTGATTTAACAGTGGGTGAACACGGGTGAGAAAATTAGAATTGCTGAATCAGAGAGTTTTGGAAACCACTGTGCTATACAAATCTTCCTCACGCATTAACTTTATGCCAGTTCAGACCATGAGCAGATGAGTCTGAACTCTGAAAGTAAGTTTAATATTGAATATTGCTATTATAAGTAATTAAACAGGAATATTATTAATGCTCAATGCCCAATTAAAACCACTAACTCCAGTTGTTAGTGCACACAGTGGTCCGTTAGTGTGTCTCCTATAATCAGTCCAACAAAAACTTGGTTGTGTAGATTGTTTTATCCCAAGGTTATGAGATTCCACGATATGACATGGTCAGAAATCCTTCAGGTTTATCTGTCACCTTTTACTTTCTGTTTGAAGTGGACTTTTCTCATTACCTTGTTACTATTGAAACATATTTTTAGTTGCTTTCTGGTACTAAACCCCATCTTGTCTTGTGGTTTCCTACAGTAGCCAGCGCATGATGTGTTCCATATCTCAGCAATCTGCAGAGAAAATTGATCGGTTCCGAGCACACGCTGGCTCCATGTTTCTTAATCTTCTGTACTTTGATAGCCCACCTGTTCCTCACATTCCACATCGGGAAGATTTGGAGAGGATATTCCCAAGGTAGGACATTAAGCCAGAAAAAATATTCTTACGTTACCTTCCTAGAATGTAAGTAATGACCAAAAAAATTAACTTCTAAGGTTTAACAGTTATGATTGGTAAAAATGTGCACAATTAATTTCATACAAATGAGAGGAAAGCATACATACAAGTAGGATTCAGTAACTGAGTGTATATTCAAAACTGAGGGAAAAAAATTAAAATGAAAGCAGAGGTATCTGGTATACTGGCCGATTTCTGCTGTAAAATGACTGGTTTTGCAATGGTGGTGGGTGATTGTTTGTGTATTTTGTCATGCATGGGGATAACCCAATAGACTGCGGTAACAATTTTGCTCTCAGTAATTAACCATTTTTCACATGCAGATCTGAAGCAGAAACACTAAATTGGAACGCCCCATCTCAAGCCTTCCCAAAGATTACACAACTCTTAGGACTCCCAACATACCGCTACTATGTACTAATGGGATTGGCTGTATCTGTTGGAGGTTTAACAGAGTCTACAGTGAGTACCCCTTGCATACTAGAACAGTGGTTATCCGATTATGGAAACGTTCACTTGCTTCATAGACTGTAGAATACGTATGAATTTGAAAAATCATTTGCCAGTGTATTGTATGTATGTATGTATATATAACTAATATTGTTAGTCTTTGTGCAGTCACAGTTTCTCTAGTAGTCTCGGGTAAAGTAAATTATGTTAAAATACTGTTATTATTTTTTCTAGTACTAGGAATACAATAAACACATGCATAACATTTGCACATACATGTAGAATTCTTAAAAATAAGATGAGATGTCATATGTACATAAACATTGTTACAGGAGAGATAATGGTCCTGCTCTCTCAAGACAATATGTAAATTTGTTATTTCATAATCTTACAGGGGACACTCAACACCTGTTTAAGCCATTCTCTGCTAAATTGTGTTAATTAGTGTATATGTCTGTGCCTTTGTATGCACCAAATGTGTGCATATTAGTTGATAGATGTATTCCTTTGAATGGTCCGTCTTCCTGCAGATTAGTTTGTGATTCTCTTCCTTGGTTTGCACCAGGTTCATGCACATTTACTGGTAATTATATTCCTTGGCATGCACCAGACTCTTGCACGTTAGTTGATGGGTCTGTTCCTTGGCATACACCTGATTCATGCCTATTAGTTGTTCGGTCTATTGCATGACAAGCATTAGATTCCTCCACATTAGTTGATAAGTCTGTTTCTTGCCATGTACTGGATTCCTCCACCTTCTTTATAGTCTGTTTCTTGGTATGCATAGTACTCTTATGCATTACTTGATGGGTCTATTCCTTGGCATACACTGGGTTCCTGTACATTATTAGTTGGTGGGTATATTTTTTGGTGTGGATTGAATTGTCGGGCGTGCATTTAATTATATAACATGAGTGGGTCTGTTCCTTGGCATGCACCAGAGCCCTACACATAATTTGATGAATCTGCATGTGCCGGTATCCTACATATTATTTGGTGAGTCTGTTTGTTGACTTGCACTGTATTGCAGCTCATTAGTTGGTGGTGTCTACTCCTCCGCATGTGCCAGGTTTTGACACATTAATTGGTGCCAGTAACTTGGCACTCAGTGATAATTCTCTGGTTCTCATCGCTCTCCTTCACAAGGCCATTGAGCGGCTCTGAAAAACACAAGCCTCTTCATGCCCACAGGCATAAAAAAAAATATATCAAAGCCGGAGTGATTTAATATTCTGATTGGGTTACACAAGGAAACCGTTTAATTATTATTTTTATTTCAGTAAAAGGAGCCGTTTTAGGGCTGTCTTTAATCTCACAGTGACATTGTTTGTTTTTATTGAGACCCCACAACCTCAGTTGGAACTGTCACCAGACAAAGCAACATTTAGTGAGTAAAAGAGGCAGAGAAACCTGCGATCAGGTGAAGACAAGGACACAAAGATGAGGATTGTGAGAAGTTGTGTGTTATTATAGAGCTTCATTGTGTAGGTGCAGGAGGTGGGACGTTAGCTGGATCAATGCACACTGTCCATAAATAATGTTGTGTTTTTGTTTTTTTCCATTGATTGTCCCCGACACAAATATTTACTTTGTTCTAGGAATATACTTGTTTGTTCTGGAAAAGAGTGAAATTGTTTCTCTTATTATATTATATTGTATTTGTAGCACTAGGATACAATAAACCCAGATAAAATTGTACATACATTTGAAGATATGACTGATGTTTTGGTCATATACTGCATATTTGGACAGGAGAAGTTGAGGACGATCTTTGAAGTTGGAAGGAAGATGATTTAGGGATAATGTGTGAAAGTAATACTTTACAGAAACAGTAGTGGAACATTTCTAGTTGAAGTGGTAGGAATAAGCACAGTTAAGAAATTTAAACATGTCTGGGATAAGCATAAGGCCATCCTGAGGCGTAATTAAGTGATACATTTAGAAGTATACATACTTGATGGGTCTTTTTGGTTCTTATATGCTGTCAGAATGCATGATTCTATTCTTGAGAACTTACAATGTAAGAAGTAATAGGGTGTGGTGACTGCTTAATGTTATAGGAAAACATGTCTGTAAGAACCTGGATGAAGTTTAGTGTCAAGTTAAGGAGGTGAGTGTATTTTTCTCTGAACGGGTGGGTCTTCAGGTAATATTTGAATATCTGGAGATGTCCTGTAGGCAGCACTGGGGTTCTGCCTTGGTTCTGAGCATGCCCAGTATTTTTGTTCCACGTGGTTATACACTGAAGACAGTTGAGCAACAGGGGGTAATTTGCAACATGTAGTTCATACAGTGCTTTTTTTTTTTTATTATACCATCTTTTAAAAGTCCACTGTATCACTTTAAGTAGAACTTAGCATTTTCTGACTGTCCAAACCTTGTCCAGGATAATGTATATGATTAGCGAATGACCAAACCAAGTGGTAAATTATATCCATGTGTGACCTCTGAACACAAGAACATCTGGCGCCCACAGCCAGGATATATAACACACGTGACGTCCAAATCACGCACTCATTCAGCATGTGGCTTTTACAGCCAGAGATTTAATATCTCTAATGACGGGATGCAGAATTCCTGCAGAATTCTTGACTCGCGCTTGAAAGAGAGGGTGGGTAATTTGGGGTCTGGTGGTGAACCTCAAATATCGGCCTTGCCTCTGGATGCATCTGGTGTTTGCTGGATAACCTCTGCCGCAGTCAGAAGCAATACGTATTCTACATTATTTCTCAACTTAATGTGCACATTCACTGCCACTAAATACAACTCCAGGAATGTGAGCGGTGAAAGCGGATCCTGCCGCATACGTTGGATTTTATGCACATAAAAATCTGCTGTAGTAGCTCTGTTTATATGACCTTGTAGATTAATATACTGCAGGGTGTGCTGTATAGAAAAGGCTGCTATTCCATGAAAGCACGCAGGGCAAAACATCTGCACATTCCTTAAAGACACGCTCCATTGCTCATACAATAGGGTTTCACTGATTTATTTAAATGTCCTCTATAGATTAAGAACAATTTCACAGGTTTGTGAAGTAAACAACAAACTAGCAGCTGTCTAATCCATAAAATCATCATTTTAAGAGAAAATCTTATTTTTTATCAAACTCTGCTTGTGCATGGAAGCTGATAACAGTATTTATTTATCTGCCTACTTCCCGGCAGTTGCTATTGCAAGAAAAAGCGACACTGATATTAGGCAGATCCTCTTTCATCCCCTCAATACCTGATGGGGGTGGAGAGAAGCGGATTGAGTGGAAGCTACAATGCTAAAGGGGAATGGAAATAAATTGGTTCCATATAAAAGTGCCTTTTTTTAATTATTACTATTATTATCTATTATTTGTAATGCGCCAACATATTCTGTAGCGCAGTACATGGTGAAAACAAAATTCCTGAAAATATTTAGTAAAACTTATTGGAAAGTAACAGTAATACCCCTGTGTGAGCAGACACTAATGACTCGCACAGCTCTTGCTACACATTGACAACCCCCAATGATAACTATACATTGAAGGCAGTATATTCTGCTCAGGGGCTTCATAAGAAGAAAAAAAAACAACCCTGTTCAACATTATTAAATACCTCCTTACAAATGCAAGAAAAAATGCCTTCAATGGCCCTAAGTTCAAATGCAAATTTTAAAAACTTTGCTTGAATTTATTTTTTTCAAATGTGAATTTAATTTGTAACAAGTTACTGAACAAAGAGATTTAACCTTATTGTTTGACCATGTCTGTGGTGCTGTAATGTGTCATAAAAATCAGTATAATGCTATATATATGGAATATAAACATGGCCCTTTATAGACTTGGCTCAGGGGCCCGGTGAGATCACACATTGGGGGGACTTCCAGCGAGTATGGTGGGAGAGTCTTAGTTACTCTTAGTAAAATTAGAGCTAATGCTAGTATTTTATAAATATGCAAGCTATTCGTGAGGGGCAAATTAATATTGGGCTTATATGGGGTCACAAACAGACGTGCAGATATAGATTTAAATGCACACACACCGATATACATATGTCTGCCTCACTGCAGAAAAAGCCTCCTATCAGGACAATATACTGCGTAGATTTTCTCTCGCCTTTTGTCTTGAGAGAAGTCAGTACTTGCTAGGTCCAGATTGTAACAGCATAAGAATGTCAGGTACGAGAAGGTAATAGTGGTTAAATGTCAGTGCTGTGAAAGGAAACCATTATTAGAGCACTTCTTTGTGAAGTATGTAACAGACTAACAAGATCATCTACTGTGTAAGCCATGAACATCTTTAGAGAAAATCCGAGTTTCTGTATTCTCTGGTTATGTATAGAAGAATCCATCTTGTCTTTCTTGCATCACTTCCTGATAGCAGGATGAAGAGGTGTGTGTTTTTTTATTTATCAATGGAGGGAGGGGTGAGAGAGGTGAGGGGGATTTCTTGGATTTATGAGTCTTGTTGAATTTGGCACACATCTCCATCCCCCACATAAAAGCAGACAGCTTGCGTCACTGGATACAAGCCCTGCACTCCAGAAATGTAAAAGGTTCTCTCATACACATAGTTTTCATCAACGTATCCAGTATTGTATCATTGTACAGTAAACCGTTAATGTTATTTTAATCTTCCTGCTTCAAGTTGTCTGGTTTCATGTTGTCCTTTGTAGGTGCGATACTCTGCACAGAGCCTGTTTGAATATCTGCGCTGTATCCAGTCAGACGTAGAGTCCATGGGCCCTTTCTGCAAGACGCTGCTACAAGTGTTCAGAGACAACCAGCACAAAGACAGGTGACCATCCGGATCATGACCATCCATCTGTATAACAATCATACTCACACATTCACATTGCTTTCCTACAACTGGACATCGGACGTGCCAGTGAATCTGAATATTAAAAGGACTCTGCCAGCCTAAAATCAAGATTTGTTTATGATATTCTTAAAGAGCATATAAGACTGGCTATATATTGGAGTGGTCATTTTTACTAAAATAGACTATTATTTGTTCTGCTTTTTATGCAAAAGAGTAACTTTTCAAATACTAATTAGATGCTTTGCTGTGCTATGTGTTGTCATTCAGTTAGACCTCCCTCACCTTTATGAAGTACTCTGAATTGCGCATTCGCATACTGAGCTGCACATTAGCCTCAAAAACAATGTTGTATTTTTCAGGAATGATTTACTGTAGAGAAAAAGAGCTAGTACAATTAAAGCCAGGTTTTCTTGCTTTTTAAGATAAAGCCAAGTTCCTGTTGATGTGACTGTGCCACTTTAAGTGTTCTAGGAAACAGATAAAATATGTTTATGAAGCAAGTAAATGAATACCTTTTGTTGACGAAACTTTGACAGTGAAATGGATTACTTTGGTTGATGATAGATGGATACCTGGATGATAGATTGATAGATAGATTGATAGATAGATTGATAGATAGATAGAGAGGTAGATAGAGAAGTAGGTAGATAGAGAGCTAGACAGAGGTAGGTGGGTAGGGAGATAGGGAGGTAGGGAGGTAGGTAGATAGATAGAGGTAGGTAGATAGGCAGACAGAGGTAGGTAGGTGGGTAGATAGGGAGACAGAGGTAGGTAGATAGATAGACAGAGGTAGGTAGGTAGAGAGACAGAGGTAGGTAGGTAGAGAGACAGAGGTAGGTAGGTAGAGAGACAGAGGTAGGTAGGTAGAGAGACAGAGGTAGGTAGGTAGGTAGAGAGACAGAGGTAGGTAGGTAGGTAGAGAGACAGAGGTAGGTAGGTAGATAGACAGAGGTAGGTAGGTAGATAGAGAAGTAAGACAGAGGTAGGTAGGTAGATAGAGAAGTATGTAGGTGGATGGATAGAGAGGTAGCTAGATAGACAGAGGTAGGTAGCTAGATAGACAGAGGTAGGTAGCTAGATAGACAGAGGTAGGTAGCTAGATAGACAGAGAGGTAGATATGTAGATAGAGAGGTAGGTAGATAGAGAGGTAGGTAGATAGAGAGGTAGGTAGGTGGATAGGTAGGTAGATAGAGGTACATAGCGAGAGGAAGATGGATGGATAGGTAGGTAGGTCGATGGATAGATAAGTATGTAGGTAGGGAGATGTATATCATATGCATGGTATTAGACACTCTTTCTTAATGCCATTCAGACTTTTTAATGAATGGTGAAAAAAAAACATACTTGCTCTGGTTTTTGTAAGTCGTTTCCCTGCCTTGCTCTGTGAGATATGAACCATTCCTCCAACATGCTATCTAGACTAGTAGTTCTCCGATAACTTATCTGCTGATCCTCAGGATGACACTAACAGTATAAACATACCGCTATCCTTAGCCACTTACAGATTGTCGACGAACTTATCTGAAGTCAAACCAGTCAAATCTGTGCTGTCCAGAATGTGACCTCTCCATACAAGTATTTAAATAGACATGGAAAATTGTTGTAGCTGGTATTTAAAAATAAATGTAAATGAAGGTCTCAGAGCTAAATAAACAGTTTTGAATGTAGTATTGCCAATGGGATGTGTTTCCGGCTTGAACAAATAAGTATCCGCTTCAGCCAGTAATATCACATTTGCAGGTTGGATTCTTGTAAGTTTTTAAACATTTTTTGTGATTTTTAATTCACAATTTTTTTTATGTGCTATAAAATATGATCACGACAGTGAGGATAGTAATCTCCCACAAAGTATTATGTGGCTGAAACTTTTGCGTTGATTTTTAGTCCGGCAGGCTTGTGATGGAGTTTTATATTACTTCACCTAAAACTCAGCATAGAAAGAAAATAACAACTAATACATTTTAAAATGTGCTCTTCTTTTTTAAATGCGCGATTGTTTTTTGATTCCATGTTCCTGTAATATTAAATTGAAAAAAGTATTTTCAGTAGTGCTTTAATTCATCTGAGTCATCTGAGATCATTCTTCCCTCCTGAGATTGAGTAGCCAAAGTCTTGAGGCTTCAAAACTGAGGAGCATTTTACAGTGATTACTAAGGTTGTTTTTGTTGATCGTTTAAAGCCTAGAGAGTTAAAAGGACCTTGTAGGTAAGAAAATGTAGTCTTATATAAAGGTTTTAACTATATTAGTTAATTTTATCCTTTTCAATGTAAGATTACAGCGGTGACATCTTGAGGGCCTTCACACTACACTACTTCTCAACAAACAAAGACATGAGCCTTAATTGCATTACATTTATATAAAACAAAACTTGCCTAAAGAGTATCAATAACACTTGGAGGTTTGACACTAAAGTACTTTCAATCTCTACTCTTTACAATTGTCATCTACTATATGTAAATGTAAAATAATATGTGTACTTATATATAGATGTAATGACCTGCCACAGAACATGTAGAAGAAGAACAAATACAATGTGGTAACAAGCAGTGGCATCATAACCATACAATGTGCTTCTGTAATACATGTAATGAGATTGCTGCTACTAAGCTGAGCTTTATTTTCTTTATTTTTAGGGTGTCTATCCCCCTCATGAAGATGCTGGACCAGATGTTGGCCAATGGCTGCTTTGACATTTTTACACTGGAAGAGAAGTAATTATGTTTCCTTATGTTATACACACACATTCACTTACACTCTCAGGAATCATTGACAGTGATCTAAAGTTAGCCAGCCATACAGTGTTCATCGTGGGTCAGAAATCTCAACTGACAGGTTAAAATTTCAGACTTCAGTTTAAGTTTATTGCAGGAAAAGGCATTTTTTTCTATAAATCAGTTGATAAAGTACTTTTTATTACCTGTAGAATAACGCATTAAAATATGCTGTTGTGATATTTATTAAAAGAAAACAGTCTATTATGCAAAGCACAGTTACTGCAATCATTAGGTAATCATTTGGTCCATCCAGTTGGTAGCTGAAGCTTTCGGTTCCCATTGTGCTTTCAGATGCAACGTGTAACAGCAATCTCTGTGTTTCGCCGACTGTAGGGCTTCTTCAGGAAAATGCTGCAGTTAAGCTGTCATTACATATAGTTTTATATTATACCATATGTGGAACCATTACTGTTCTGGTCATGGATTTTGGTCCATTACAGTGGCCATTCACTATACTTGATTGCAGGTTAGTAAGGAGAATAAAACATTAGCTTTAGTACCATCCATTTGATGGCTTTGGACTCTTCCCAATTCAGGCCAATACTTTCCTTTCACTAACCCAGGAATTTCCCAAATTTCCTCATTAAACAAAGTGAAAGTGCAGCGAGCGCTGTTAGAGCTGCGCTGTTATTGATGTGGAATTGGCAGATGTCAGAAATGAAAGTAAGGCAGTGTTTGCAAAGTCTGCTAACACTTACCAGATACATTCCAGATGTTTCTCTCCAAGTGGCCTCTTTGTTCTGTAGTTCTGTGTTTGTATCAATATTGTCCAGTCAGTTTAAACTCGCCATTAAACGAGCAGTCCCGTCAGTGCGAGCCGAATAAATCAGTCTCAGTTTAGTGGTGTTTACCTTCAAAACCTATTACCAGTTTCTGTTGATCTTGTCAGCAATCTGAGAAGAAATATTGCACTTCCTGGGCTGCTTGATAAATTAGCTGTAAATACGCACTTTACACACAGTGCTTTTGTTGTACTTTTCAATTTCACTTCATTATAACACGTTGTCAACAAAAAAAACAGAGCAGTGCAGCTTTAATGTGGGGCCCCTGCCACTGAAAGGGTTAATCACAGCTACTTCTAAGCAATGGAAAGTATTGTGAGTTCAGGAAATAAGAGATTGCAAGCTTTTATACCAAACTGCAAGGGCTAAAAGACTGTGGGCTGCATTAAATAAACGTAGATTGCACGCTCTTATACCAAGCTGCATTAAAGGGATAGAGAAGGATTCCTGGATTTTACTTGGTATATAATATAACTATTTACCTATTTATTTTATTCAGAGGTGTTTATAAGCTCTTTTTTTACTGCCTAAAATCAAACAAATAGTCCCTGTATAGGTCTGCCCCATAGACACAGACTCTGCTGTACTTGCTCAGTGTCACATACTAACAAACCGTGATCATCTCATAGCAACATGCCTAGCCTGATTGGCTAGGACACTGCACATCCAGCCCTACAGAGTCTGTGTCTGCAAATGCTGCAATGAGCAGACCTTTGAAGGACTTTCTATTTTATTTTAGGTAGTCAATAAGAGCTTATAGGCACGTCTTAATTGAAAAAAAAAAATAAAGTACATAAAAGTAAATAGATACACAAATATATGCCTAATAAAACCCAGAAACCTTCCATTTCCCTTTAAGTTAAAATAAGTTATAAGCTCTCTTACCATACTGCAAGGATTAAAAGAGATTGCAAGCTGCATTAAATAAGAATAGATTCTAAGATCTGTTACCAAATTGCAAAAGATTGAATACCGTATATACTCGGGTATAAGCCGAGGCACCTATTTTACCACAAAATACTGGATAAAATGAGTGACTCGAGTATAAGCCGAGGGTGGGAAATGTGCTGCCCCCTGTGTCCCTCTTGTGCCCTCTGTGTCCCCCTCTTGTGTCCCCCTCTCTCTCTCCCGTGTCTCTTCCAACCTCTCCCTTCCCTGTTTCTCTTCCCCCTCCCTTATCACCCTCCTCAACCCCCCTCCCTATCTGAACCTCCCTCCTCATCCTCAACCTCCCTCCTCATCCTCAACCTCCCTCCTCATCCTCAACCTCCCTCCTCATCCTTAACCTTCCTCCTCATCCTCAACCTCCCTCCTCATCCTTAACCTTCCTCCTCATCCTCAACCTTCCTCCTCATCCTCAACCCCCTCATCCTCAACCCCCTCATCCTCAACCCCCTCATCCTCAACCCCCTCATCCTCAACCCCCTCATCCTCAACCCCCTCATCCTCAACCCCCTCATCCTCAACCCCCTCATCCTCAACCCCCCTCATCCTCAACCCCCTCATCCTCAACCCCCTCATCCTCAACCCCCTCATCCTCAACCCCCTCATCCTCAACCCCCTCATCCTCAACCCCCTCATCCTCAACCCCCTCATCCTCAACCCCCTCATCCTCAACCCCCTCATCCTCAACCCCCTCATTCTCACCCCCTCATCCTCATCCCCCTCATCCTCATCCCCCTCATCCTCATCCCCCTCATCCTCATCCCCCTCATCCTCATCCCCCTCATCCTCATCCCCCTCATCCTCATCCCCCTCATCCTCATCCCCCTCATCCTCATCCCCCTCATCCTCATCCCCCTCATCCTCATCCCCCTCATCCTCATCCCCCTCATCCTCATCCCCCTCAACTCCCCATCCTCAACCCCCCTCCCCATCCTCAACCCCCCTCCCCATCCTCAACCCCCCTCCCCATCCTCAACCCCCCTCCCCATCCTCAACCCCCCTCCTCATCCTCAACCCCCCTCCTCATCCTCAACCTCCCTCCTCATCCTCAACCTCCATCCTCAACCTCCATCCTCATCCTCAACCTCCATCCTCATCCTCATCCTCAACCTCCATCCTCATCCTCAACCTCCATCCTCATCCTCAACCTCCATCCTCATCCTCAACCTCCATCCTCATCCTCAACCTCCATCCTCATCCTCAACCTCCATCCTCATCCTCAACCTCCATCCTCATCCTCAACCTCCATCCTCATCCTCAACCTCCTCCTCAACCCCCATCCTCATTCTCCCTCCTCAACCCCCCATCCTCATTCTCCCTCCTCAACCCCCCATCCTCATTCTCCCTCCTCAACCCCCCATCCTCATTCTCCCTCCTCAACCCCCCATCCTCATTCTCCCTCCTCAACCCCCCATCCTCATTCTCCCTCCTCAACCCCCCCATCCTCATTCTCCCTCCTCAACCCCCCCATCCTCATTCTCCCTCCTCAACCCCCCCATCCTCATCCTCCCTCCTCAACCCCTACTCCTCAACCCCCCCCCCCCCCTCCTCAAACCCCTCCTCAACCTTAACCCCCCTCCTAAAACTCGGCTTATACTTGAGTATATACGGTAGATTACAAGCCACATTTAATAAGAACCGACTGCAAGCTCTTTTGCAGCCTCTTAACTTTGCCTTCTTATAGAGAAAGAGATTATTATTATTCATGAACATTCTTTTTCTTTTTTTCAGGAAAGCACCGATTTGGCCATATGAGCCTTTTAATAACTAAACATAATAATGGGCACATTTTATTCTTATATTTTATTTTTAGAATCTGTAGAGCCAGTGAAGCAATGGACAGAAATGTACATTAGAAGGAAGATAAGACAAGGCAGCACATTTGTACATATACATTGTTACATGAGTAGATAAGGGTAATGCTCTTGCATAACTTACAATCTACTTTTACTTTTCTGACATGATATTCTGTCTAAATGCAGAGTAGTCCCGTTGAAAGCACTGACAGTTTTAGCTGACTCTCTTCTATCGTTCCTCTGGAATCAAATGCTAATCCAACCTCAGAAACATAAATGGTAGATTCTAAAACCGCTTAATCGCATAATAAATTAAAAGTAGTATTATTTCTTTCTTCCTAAAAACATTTCCCCATTGTCAACTGTAGTATTTCCAAAGAGGGTATTTTCATTATAGGATCACAGTGTTAGATTCCCCTGTTGTGCAAATGTTTCTGTCATGCATTTAAAGGACATGTTTTATACATTACGGAAAATAAATTATATTAACAGAAAAAAATGAATATTAAAATAAAAAAACAATGTTTGATTCAGCTTTATTTTATCAGTGAGTAAAGAGGAAGTGTAAAAAATTACTAATTGAGACCTTGTTAATAGATTGTACATTAAATCAAATTAAGAACTATTACTAATGCTAAAACATGGCACCATTATAATAATTAGTGCAGAATTAGCAGTATTTTGTAGTTCAGTGAGTTCGGTCAGATATACTCACTGGTGTAGACAGGGGGCTTATGTAAAAAAAAAATAGACGTCATTACACTTGGAAATGTTTCGGATTGAAACCAATCACTAATTCAGTAATAATAATCCTAGTGAGCTTTGGGCAATCTTATCATCATCATGTGAGATAGTGCTTTATAGAGTGATTCAGGACAATGGCCCCTCACATTCGCCGTCCCCTCCGGAATAGTTTGTAATTGTTGTAATCCACTTTTCTGAATGGGGTTAATGCTCTTATCCCACACCCTCACCTAATTGGATCTGTATCTCTTAATGGTAATTACCCCCAATTAGAGTCCCCAACGGATTAAATTCCCCTACAACTTAATCTGTCAGCGATGCTGATTCCACAAAGTGCTGAGTCATTAACCAGATATAAAGCGACACAGCAAATGTCCCCGTACACATATATTTAATTACAACACGTTCTTATTGAACATTTTCAGTTGAAGTGTTCGATGACTGAGCTTGAATTTAGGTATTTTATGTATAAATTACATGAAAAAAATCCTCCCTCTCACCATTATTGACTTTGTTTATTTTTATTTATTATCTCTCACAGTGGGGAGTGATAACCCACAAGAGCATGCCCAGTTGGCAGATATATACATGTAGATTAGAGTAACAATTATGTTTTACAATAAAAAAAACTGAAAGTATTGTCATTATTCTAATTTATATATACATATCTACCAACTGGGCATATCAACTTCCTTCCTGTAGAGTGGTACCTATGCACATTACTCCTAAATCTTACAATTTCCAACTTCACTTCTTCACCTCTTGTTCTTGCTCCTCTTTTTCTCAAAGACAGTTTCCTCTGGAACTTTATTAAACCCTTTGATATATGTACAGGTCTCTCTCATGTCTCCCTTCCCTTCTCTATTCTATACATATTAATGTCATGAAGTCTCCTTATAAGTTGTGACTTTTAGATACTGCACCATTTTAGTTGCCTCCTTTTGAATGGTCCTAATTTATTAATACAATATCTTTTTGGAGATCCAATCTCCAGATCTGGACCCAAAATGAGGGCTGACTGGGGGTCTATAGAGGGACATTAGTACTGACCTTTATCTTACTGGGTGTCTATAGAGGGACATTAGTACTGACCTTTATCTGACTGGGGTCTATAGAGGGCATTAGTATTGACCTTTATCTGACTGGGGGTCTATAGAGGGACATTAGTACTGACCCTTATCTGACTGGGGTCTATAGAGGGACATTAGTACTGACCTTTATCTGACTGGGGGTCTATAGAGGGCATTAGTATTGACCTTTATCTTACTGGGTGTCTATAGAGGGACATTAGTACTGACCTTTATCTTACTGGGGGTCTATAGAAGGACATTAGTATTGACCTTTATCTGACTGGGGGTCTATAGAGGGACATTAGTACTGACCTTTATCTGACTGGGGTCTATAGAGGGCATTAGTATTGACCTTTATCTGACTGGGGGTCTATAGAGGGACATTAGTACTGACCTTTATCTTACTGGGTGTCTATAGAGGGACATTAGTACTGACCTTTATCTTACTGGGTGTCTATAGAGGGACATTAGTACTGACCTTTATCTGACTGGGGGTCTATAGAGGGACATTAGTACTGACCTTTATCTGACTGGGGGTCTATAGAGGGACATTAGTACTGACCTTTATCTGACTGGGGTCTATAGAAGGACATTAGTACTGACCTTTATCTGACTGGGGTCTATAGAGGGACATTAGTGCTGACCATTTTCTGACTGGGGGTCTGTAGAGGGACATTAGTACTGACCTTTATCTGACTGGGGGTCTATAGACGGACATTCGTACCAACCTTTATCTGACTGGGGGTCTATAGAGGGACATTAGTACTGACCTTTATGTGACTGGGGGTCTATAGACGGACATTCGTACCAACCTTTATCTGACTGGGGGTCTATAGAGGGACATTAGTACTGACCTTTATCTGACTGTGGGTCTATAGAGGGACATTAGTACTGACCTTTATCTGACTGGGGGTCTATAGAGGGACATTAGTACTGCCCTTTATCTGACTGGGGGGTCTATAGAGGACATTAGTACTGACCTTTATCTGACTGGGGGTCTATAGAAGGACATTTGTACTGGCCTTTATCTGACATTGGGTCTACAGAAGGACAATAGTACTGACCTTTATCTGACTGGGGGTCTATAGAGGGCATTAGTATTGACCTTTATCTGACTGGGGGTCTATAGAGGGACATTAGTACTGACCCTTATCTGACTGGGGTCTATAGAGGGACATTAGTACTGACCTTTATCTGACTGGGGGTCTATAGAGGGCATTAGTATTGACCTTTATCTTACTGGGGGTCTATAGAGGGACATTAGTACTGACCTTTATCTGACTGGGGGTCTATAGAGGGACATTAGTACTGACCTTTATCTGACTGGGGGTCTATAGAGGGACATTAGTACTGACCTTTATCTGACTTGGGGTCTATAGAGGGACATAAGTACTGACATTTATCTGACTGGGTATCTATAGAGGGACATTAGTACTGACCTTTATCTGACTGGGGGCCTATAAAGGGACATTCATACTGACCTTTATCTGACTGGGGGTCTATAGACGGACATTCGTACCAACCTTTATCTGACTGGGGGTCTATAGAGGGACATTAGTACTGACCTTTATCTGACTGGGGGTCTATAGAGGGACATTAGTACTGCCCTTTATCTGACTGGGGGTCTATAAAGGGACATTCATACTGACCTTTATCTGACTGGGGGTCTATAGACGGACATTCGTACCAACCTTTATCTGACTGGGGGTCTATAGAGGGACATTAGTACTGACCTTTATCTGACATGGGGTCTATAGAGGGACATTAGTACTGCCCTTTATCTGACTGGGGGTCTATAAAGGGACATTCATACTGACCTTTATCTGACTGGGGGTCTATAGACGGACATTCGTACCAACCTTTATCTGACTGGTTGTCTATAGAGGGACATTAGTACTGACCTTTATCTGACTGGGGGTCTATAGAAGGACATTAGTACCAACCTTTATCTGACTGGGGGTCTATAGAAGGACATTAGTACTGACCTTTATCTGACTGGGGGTCTATAGAGGGACATTAGTACTGACCTTTATCTTACTGGGTGTCTATAGAGGGACATTAGTACTGACCTTTATCTTACTGGGTGTCTATAGAGGGACATTAGTACTGACCTTTATCTGACTGGGGTCTATAGAAGGACATTAGTACTGACCTTTATCTGCCTGGGGATCTATAGAGAGACATTAGTACTGACCTTTATCTGACTGGGGTCTATAGAAGGACATTAGTACTGACCTTTATCTGACTGGGGGTCTATAGAAGGACATTAGTACTGACCTTTATCTGACTGGGGGTCTATAGAGAGACATTAGTACTGACCTTTATCTTACTGGGTGTCTATAGAGGGACATTCATACTGACCTTTATCTGACTGGGGGTCTATAGACGGACATTAGTACTGACCTTAATCTGACTGGGGGTCTATAGAGGGACATTAGTACTGACCTTTATCTGACTGGGGGTCTACAGAGGAACATTAGTACCAACCTTTATCTGACTGGGGGTCTATAGAGGGACATTAGTACCGACCTTTATCTGACTGCGGTATAAAGAGGGATATTCATACTGACCTTTATCTGACTGGGGGTCTACAGAGGAACATTAGTACCAACCTTTATCTGACTGGGGGTCTATAGAGGGACATTAGTACCGACCTTTATCTGACTGCGGTATAAAGAGGGATATTCATACTGACCTTTATCTGACTGGGAGTCTATAAAGGGACATTAGTACTGACCTTTATCTGACTGGGGTCTATAGAGGGACATTAGTACTGACCTTTATCTGACTGGGGTCTATAGTGGGACATTAGTACTGACCTTTTTCTGACTGGGGGCCTATAAAGGGACATTAGTACTGACCTTTATCTGACTGGGGTCTATAGAGGGACATTAGTACTGACCTTTATCTGACTGGGGTCTATAGAGGGACATTAGTACTGACCTTTTTCTGACTGGGGGCCTATAAAGGGACATTAGTACTGACCTTTATCTGACTGGGGGGCTATAGACGGACATTTGTACCAACCTTTATCTGACTGGGGGTCTATAGAGGGACATTAGTACTGACCTTTATCTGACTGGGGGCCTATAAAGGGACATTAGTACTGACCTTTATCTGACTGGGGGGCTATAGACGGACATTTGTACCAACCTTTATCTGACTGGGGGTCTATAGAGGGACATTAGTACTGACCTTTATCTGACTGGGGGCCTATAAAGGGACATTAGTACTGACCTTTATCTGACTGGGGGGCTATAGACGGACATTTGTACCACCCTTTATCTGACTGGGGGTCTATAGAGGGACATTAGTACTGACCTTTATCTGACTGGGGGTCTATAGAGGGACATTAGTACTGACCTTTTTCTGACTGGGGGTCTATAGAGGGACATTAGTACTGACCTTTATCTGACTGGGGGTCTATAGAGGGACATTAGTACTGACCTTTATGTGACTGGGGGTCTATAGAGGGACATTAGTACTGACCTTTATCTGACTGGGGGTCTATAGAGGGACATTAGTACCAACCTTTATCTGACTGGGGGTCTATAGAGGGACATTAGCACTGACCTTTATCTGACTGGGGGCCTATAAAGGGACATTAGTACTGACCTTTATCTGACTGGGGGGCTATAGACCGACATTTGTACCAACCTTTATCTGACTGGGGGTCTATAGAGGGACATTAGTACTGACCTTTATCTGACTGGTGGTCTATAGAGGACATTAGTACTGACCTTTATCTGACTGGGGGTTTATAGAGGGACATTAGTACTGACCTTTATCTGACTGGGGGTCTATAGAGGGACATTAGTACTGACCTTTATCTGACTGGGGGTCTATAGAGGGACATTAGTACTGCCCTTTATCTGACTGGGGGTCTATAGAGGGACATTAGTACTGACCTTTATGTGACTGGGGGTCTATAGACGGACATTAGTACTGACCTTTATCTGACTGGGGTCTATAGAAGGACATTAGTACTGACCTTTATCTGACTGGAGGTCTATAGAGGACATTAGTACTGACCTTTATCTTACTGGGGGTCTATAGAGGGACATTAGTACTGACCTTTATCTGACTGGGGGTCTATAGAGGGACATTAGTACTGACCTTTATGTGACTGGGGGTCTATAGACGGACATTAGTACTGACCTTTATCTGACTGGGGTCTATAGAAGGACATTAGTACTGACCTTTATCTGACTGGAGGTCTATAGAGGACATTAGTACTGACCTTTATCTGACTGGGGGTTCTATAGAGGGACATTAGTACTGACCTTTATCTTACTGGGGGTCTATAGAGGGACATCAGTACTGACCTTTATCTGACTGGGGGTCTATAGAGGGACATTAGTACTGACCTTTATTTGTCATGGGGTCTATATAGGGACATTTGTACTGACCTTTATCTGACTGGGGGTCTACAGAGGGACATTAGTACTGACCTTTATCTGACTGGGGGTCTATAGAGGGACATTCGGACTGACTGTTATCTGACTGGGGGTCTATATAGAGACATTCGTACTGACACAGTCACATTATTATTCCCATTTATCTGCTGCTAATTCCTCTTCCAATACAACCAAGTATCCTACTAGTGTTTTCTGTAGTTTTGTTCCATTGTTTACCTATTTTTAAATCGGGATATAATAATAATCCGCAGTCACTTTACTAAGTCTCATATGTTAATAACAACCTATTTATTTATTTTGCATGACTATTGATGGAGAGGTACCCGTGTAATGTTTCCTGGCTAATCAGTCACATGTGCAAATTATTACCTGCGTCTTGAATATTTGTGTAATGAAAAATGACCAAGGAAGGTATTACCGGGCAGCTAATGAGCAGCTAATTAGAGAGGAGCTCTTTGTGAGGTTATTGGGGCAGGCCATGATCACGAACCCGTTGTGCAGCTGAATAAACGCAGTTGAACACCATATTGTATTGGACTCTTGGCTGCCATGTTGTACAGATCTTGCTGACAATTGCACACATACACATAAGTAAAGCATGGCCTTCTTTGTGTAAGCAATTCGGTAAGGGGAAACCGCAAAGGTCCCAGTTATAGCAGAAATTAAATATAAACATACTGACGAATAGAATTGCAGTTGTTGTTGTAGTTACATTTCTTAGTGAAAATGTTCAATAACTAAACTTGACATTTGGTATTTAAGCAGAAATTATATGAAAAGTTCCTCCTCTGTATTTTTCTTATATGGGGCATTCATTAACTCACAGTTGGAGGTGATAAGGTAGAGACGTATTTCTAATTGGTATAAATAATGTAACATATATATTATCATTTATGCCGCTGGGCATGCACTTCTTTCTTATCGCCCCTACTGTGACAATAAAGTAATGACCATATATAAGTAGAGTGAAGTACTGTATAGGTCATATATGCTTAAAGTACACAGCTTTCAAGCTCCATTATCTAACACTCTGTTAGATGTATTATGTGTACTTTCCACTACTTCAATAAGTGGGTCATTTTCTGTGTCACTTTAAATAGACACTGTAATGTTTCAGATTTCATGACTTTATAAGTTACAAGATCAGTATAAAAATAATTTCAATGTATAGTGCCTAAAAAGTTGATTTTTTTGTGAGCAAATTACTCTGAAAACATCCCTTTTTCCCAACAGTGTTTGGACTGGAGCTCCGTTTAGAATTACCCTTCTGTGGCATAGTGTGGAGCACAAGTGCCTATAGCTGACTATTTACAGCATAGCTTTGGTGGCACAGCTTAAGGAAATGAGTTGCACACTTTAATGAAGTTTGAAGGATATGGGTAGAGACACAGGGAGAAACAGCAGCTCATATAATCTTCCTTTTTTCTACATGTTTTCTGTCTCCCTGGCTAAAATCTTGCTATGGACTTCCAAAAAAGCAAATGAAACTCTTCTCCTCTGCATCAAGGTCATTCACTTCTCAGTATGTCCTTATTTCTCTGTTCTCATCTCTTGCAGTACCGCAGCTCTTCTTCATCACTCTTCGTAGGATGTCTCCTCACTGTACCATACAGATCTACAAATAAAAATACACACATACACACTTGTATCTGCAGTATTGAGCAAGTGTGCCGGAGGGTAATGTGTTGTGTGTCTCTTTCTTGTGGTTTCAGTCACCCGTTTGCTGTGGAATTACTGTCCCTTTGTGTAGAAGAAATCAAACGGTCTAAGGATGTCCAGAAGCTGCGCTCTAGCATCGCACTGTGAGTAAACAACTGTTCTGTGTGAGAAAGGATAGACATTGCTCCAAACTATTTGTGGGAAATGAGGACAGCTGCATTACTACTAGATCATGCCATGTCTTTAGAACATACAGAATGGCATAGTCTCACCTGCCCCGAAGTGTAGACCCTCCTGTCCTATCAGGGAATCCTTCAGTTCCCCAGGTAGGTTCAGTCTGCTTTACACTCCAATGGGACCCCTGCCCTATTCACAACCAAGGTAAACTTCAGGTCATGGTATTTAGTATCCAGGTGTCTGCCTTCCATCTTTATGTCAAATCATCTTAAAGGCATATCTAAGTTTGCTGGATTGTGAATGCATCTGATAGATGAGGAGTAGTAGTGTATGCAAACATTTTTTTATGCATGAAAAAAAAATCCCAAATAAACATTTAAACACTTACATTGAAGTCAGCAAAATCTCATGTAATTTCTGACCGTTGCAAATTAGGGTGAATACCCTCAAAACCCAAATACAGAAATACAGAATTGCAAAACCCAAATACAGAAATACAGAATTGACTAAAAGAAAAAGGCTCATCTTGTCTGCAAGTTCTTTCTACCTAGAAGCTTAACTTTGTTAACCCTCAGAATGGTCACATACTTTTATCCTAGGCATGCTTGAGTTTCTTAATTGTGTTTGACTCTAGCATCTCCAATGGCTGATACACCTTCCAAGGCTGATACCTTTGCACATGACCCCTAAATCTCCTACCTTCCAAGCTGATACCTTTGCACATGACCCCTAAATCTCCTACCTTCCAAGCTGATACCTTTGCACATGACCCCTAAATCTTCTACCTTCCAAGCTGATACCTTTGCACATGACCCCTAAATCTCCTACCTTCCAAGCTGCTACCCTTGCACATGACCCCTAAATCTCCTACCTTCCAAGCTGATACCTTTGCACATGACCCCTAAATCTCCTACCTTCCAAGCTGATACCTTTGCACATGACCCCTAAATCTCCTACCTTCCAAGCTGATACCTTTGCACATGACCCCTAAATCTTCTACCTTCCAAGCTGCTACCTTTGCACATGACCCCTAAATCTCCTACCTTCCAAGCTGCTACCTTTGCACATGACCCCTAAATCTCCTACCTTCCAAGCTGCTACCCTTGCACATGACCCCTAAATCTCCTACCTTCCAAGCTGATACCTTTGCACATGACCCCTAAATCTCCTACCTTCCAAGCTGATACCTTTGCACATGACCCCTAAATCTCCTACCTTCCAAGCTGATACCTTTGCACATGACCCCTAAATCTTCTACCTTCCAAGCTGCTACCTTTGCACATGACCCCTAAATCTCCTACCTTCCAAGCTGCTACCTTTGCACATGACCCCTAAATCTCCTACCTTCCAAGCTGCTACCCTTGCACATGACCCCTAAATCTCCTACCTTCCAAGCTGATACCTTTGCACATGACCCCTAAATCTCCTACCTTCCAAGCTGATACCTTTGCACATGACCCCTAAATCTCCTACCTTCCAAGCTGATACCTTTGCACATGACCCCTAAATCTTCTACCTTCCAAGCTGCTACCTTTGCACATGACCCCTAAATCTCCTACCTTCCAAGCTGCTACCTTTGCACATGACCCCTAAATATTCTACCTTCCAAGCTGCTACCTTTGCACATGACCCCTAAATATTCTACCTTCCAAGCTGCTACCTTTGCACATGACCCCTAAATCTCCTACCTTCCAAGCTGCTACCTTTGCACATGACCCCTAAATCTTCTACCTTCCAAGCTGATACCTTTGCACATGACCCCTAAATCTCCTACCTTCCAAGCTGCTACCTTTGCACATGACCCCTAAATCTTCTACCTTCCAAGCTGCTACCTTTGCACATGACCCCTAAATCTTCTACCTTCCAAGCTGATACCTTTGCACATGACCCCTAAATCTCCTACCTTCCAAGCTGATACCTTTGCACATGACCCCTAAATCTTCTACCTTCCAAGCTGATACCTTTGCACATGACCCCTAAATCTTCTACCTTCCAAGCTGATACCTTTGCACATGACCCCTAAATCTCCTACCTTCTAAGCTGCTACCTTTGCACATGACCCCTAAATCTTCTACCTTCCAAGCTGATACCTTTGCACATGACCCCTAAATCTTCTAGCTTCCAAGCTGATACCTTTGCACATGACCCCTACATCTCCTACCTTCCAAGCTGATACCTTTGCACATGACCCCTAAATCTTCTACCTTCCAAGCTGATACCTTTGCACATGACCCCTAAATCTCCTACCTTCCAAGCTGCTACCTTTGCACATGACCCCTAAATCTCCTACCTTCCAAGCTGCTACCTTTGCACATGACCCCTAAATCTCCTACCTTCCAAGCTGCTACCTTTGCACATGACCCCTAAATCTCCTACCTTCTAAGCTGCTACCTTTGCACATGACCCCTAAATCTTCTACCTTCCAAGCTGATACCTTTGCACATGACCCCTAAATCTTCTACCTTCCAAGCTGATACCTTTGCACATGACCCCTAAATCTTCTACCTTCCAAGCTGATACCTTTGCACATGACCCCTAAATCTTCTACCTTCCAAGCTGATACCTTTGCACATGACCCCTAAATTTCCTACCTTCCAAGCTGCTACCTTTGCACATGACCCCTAAATCTCCTACCTTCTAAACTTAAAATCGCAACCTTGTGTTTTTGCATTCCTATTTTTGTGCAGCACTTCTCTGGTCCGGTCTGATTATTCAGCAGTTATTGTATGTAAATGTGTTTTACATCTAAAGACAGAGCATGGGAGGAGGGTGATGTCATTTGATAATAAAAAGCTTTAGAGAATTTAACTCCTCTGTCCCAGGTTTCGTCAGCACCATGAGGGTTTATACAGAGTTAGGGAATGCACCACAACAGACGGGGTTAACAAACTACAACAATATAAGCACACCTCACCTTTATCTTGTCTGTGTTTATCACACATCTCATGCGAGCTGTGGGCTTAGTGCACAATGCACAGATTAGCTGCACAGCCTCCAATAATAGCCTGAATGTGTCACGCTGCCAGCGCCTTTCAGGTGGATCTGCTGCAAAAACGTGTCTGAGCTTCACAAGGCCCTGTCATGTTTGTATAGTTATAAAAAGCTGTCTCCTATCAGGGAGTGGGTGCGAGCATGTCCTGACAGTGTCACCTCACTTATTAGTATAGCACGGGGACAAGGAAACCGCATTGATTATATATTATTTATAAACTGTGTTGACACGTGCGGTTCTTAACTCTCTGTCCTCGGGCTTGCTACCTCGGAGTGATACTCTGCACCTGCCTTCATGTCACACATTCAGTCTCTGGTCAGATGCTGCAGAATTAACTTGAAGAACATCTTCAGAACTCACCACTTTCTAATACAGGATTCAGCAAAATTCCTAAAACACTCCGACCTCTGGTTTTACGTTGATCCCCACTGTCCAGTCTATCATGAATGTCTCTGCAAGACTTATCCAGCTTACTCACCACCCCTCCTCCATTGCACCTATCTGTCCCATACTCTGCAGAATAACATTCATCCTAAGACACAAAGCCTTCAATACCTCTGCACAATCCTAGATCTCTGATGTCATCTCCAAGTATAACCCAAGCCACCTCCTCTGTTGTACTAAGGGTCTGCTCCTTTCCTCACCTCACTCCCAACTACAAGACTTCTTCTGCTTTTTGGAACTCCCTAACTCACTCTGTCAGACTTTTGCTTTCGGACCACTCCAGCCCCAAAATGTCTAGAATGCACATATAAGATCATATTTCCAACAAAACAAAATATGATTGAGAAATAATTGATCTACAGTGAAGGAAATTGCATTAAATATAGACACACTGGGGTTTTCTCTCCCTCCTGTCCTGATATGTTACAGGAAACGGGGACAGTGAGCCTTATGAATGTCTGAAGTGTGTCATATTGTGTTTGGATCCCATTGTTTATAAATAATATATAGGAGGGTCTTTATGAGTCCTCCCTTGTTTTCCCTCTTAACTCGCTGGTAAGATAAAGGCAGATTAAATAGTGTTTTCTGTCCCCCTGTCTACTATCTTAGTGTTTTTTTTATTGTTATAGTTTATTTTCTATGGTCTGGGGAAGCTTTTGTATTGCACAAAATATGCTCCTTTTTAATGTTTGAAGGAAATGGCCACTGTAGTCCAAAACTTTGTCAAACACACTTGTTCAAAGAAGCTCATCCCCCATAGTTCCTCTTACCGAAAGCCCGTACACCTTCAAGATATCACCCGTCCCGGTGGCCCCATTACCCTGACATGCAGCCACCTTTTCCCACCTACTATTGGTTATTCATCTGCCTCTCCCTTTCTGTATCATTTGCCAACCATCTTTAGATTGTAAGCTCTCAGGAGTAGGGACCTCTCCTCTTTCTGTACCAAAATGTTTTACCTCTCCAGTTATGAGTCACCCGGTGTATGTGTATATAGAGCTGTGTAAAATGTTGGAACTTTATAATTACAGATTAATAATACTAATAATGGTTCTTTCTCTTCAGGTTCTGTGGCTTGATCCAGTTCCCAGGTGAAGTGCGGAAGAAGGTTTTATTTCAGCTCCTGCTGCTGGTCTGCCACCCATTCCCAATAGTAAGTGCCCCTCTTTCTATTGTTTGGGGAGGGTGTCAGACCCTAATCTACCCTTATACTCTTACAGAAGATTGTTGCAGCTATGGTTGAAATCTTTGTGTTTTTTTCTTTGTCTTGAAAGGGTCTCAGTTATTCATAAAATATTGTAAAAGTGCATGTAAGTGAGAATTTTCATAAAGATAACATTTCAACAGTACAAACGGTTTTTAGAAATGTCAGCTCTCCCTCCCTAGATGTCTCAATTATGGCAGGATAGCAAAGTACCAAAGAATATGAAATCATCACAGTTGGCAGTTTAAAAAAAATGTGATTTAGTAATCAAAAAACAGCTTTGAATTTACTTAATTTGGGCTATTATTAAGCTCAAGAGATCCTCTTACCAGTTCAGGCTTCCTTTTGTATGAATTATCAACAGTCTGTTCACAGATAGATACCTCATAAGCCATAAGCAATTGGAAGCCATTAATCCAGGGACCCATGAATCAACCATGATGTAATTAGTTGCTGATAACAAGACCAGTCTGGCGGGAGGATCTCTTGAGCTGAGTAATAGACAAAGTGTAGTAAATTTAAGGCAGCTTTTCTTTTTATTAAATAGTGCTTTTTAATAAATTCCACAAACCTCATATAAATGTACACATTTTATTTGTTCTTTAATATCCCACCCTAGCTGGTAACTCTGCTGTAGCTCTTTAAAGAGTGAGTTATCGAAGTTCTTGAAAATGTATTTTAAATCTCCTGAGCAAAAGCCAATTTTTTTAAATCTCAGGTCCTCCTTCTGCAAATCTGATAAGATATTTACGTAAAGGGACCTAGAACCCAATAAAACTGCTGCACTCCAAATAGAGGCTTGAAAGTCTTAGAAGAAAACGGTTTACATGTTGAAGAACTGATTTAATTATAGGTAATTTAGTTAAAGCCTGTAATGCCATTGAAGGTCTCCAACAAGCAACTGCAGAGATAATGAGAAGGAAGGTTTGACAACACAACCAATAAACTGATTAATGTGGCGAGCCAACCAAGTGTGTGGAGCAGCACCTAACAGATAAGCAGCTGCAGGGTAATACCGCCAAGCAACACAGGAGTCATTACTCTGTCTTCTCCTTTTATGAGCTTGACTGGGCTGGCATCAGTACAACAGTAGTGGTGATCCTGTGCAAGCCCAGAAGTGATAGACTCCAATCCTCTGCAAGTAGCAGCAAAAGATACTCTGAACCTGTGTAGTAGGAGTATGAGTGACTGTAAAAGCAATACAGCCCCAAACATTTTCTTATATCCACTTATTACCCTATATACCTGTTCTTTGTTTTATCCCGTGAGATCAAAATACTAATTAAAAAAATAGAGTACTTAGATTTGATCCAAGGACCTATCACACTACAGGAAGATCTCCTAGCCATGAGCTATCCCTCCACATGGGTAATCTAGACTGTAAAAAGATACATCCCTGCACAGCAGCTTCCAATGTCTTAATTGGTACAGATTCATTATATTTCTTCTTCTGGGTCACTATGTGTCATGGTGAAGTGGCTTGTGCACCTCAATAAAGCTGTTAGCTACAATGCCTTGCAAAAGTATTTACCCCCTTGGCATTTTTCGTGTTTTGTTGCCTCACAACCTGGAATTAACATGGATTTGCATCATTTAATTTACAGAACATGCCCACAACTTTGCTTCACAATAAAAATAGAAAAAACATCTTCAAACAACAAATAGGACAAAATAACAGAAAAAGTCAATGTGCATAACTATTCACCCCCCTAAAGTCAATACTTTGTAGAGCCACCTTTTGCGGCAATCACAGCTCCAAGACGCTTTGGATAAGTCTTTATGAGCTTGCCACATCTTACCACTGGGATTTTTGCCCATTCCTCCTTGCAAAACTGCCCCAGCTCCTTGAAGTTGGATGGTTTACGCTTGTGAACAGCAATCTTTAAGTCTGGCCACAGATTTTCTATTGGATTGAGGTCTGGGCTTTGACTAGGCCATTCCAACACATTTACATGTTTCCCCTTAAACCACCCAAGTGTTGCATTAGCAATGTGTTTGGGGTCATTGTCCTACTGGAAGGTGAACCTCCGTCCTAGCCTCAAATCACACAAAGCCCAACTCTATGGAGCGTACGGCTTATTGTCGTCCTATGTACAGATACTCCAGTCTCTGCTGTGGAACTCTGCAGCTCCTCCGGGGTTACCTTAGGTTTCTGTGCTGCCTCTCTGATTAATGCCCTCCTTGCCCGTGAGTTTTGGTGGGCGGCCGTCTCTTGGCAGGTTTGTTGTTGTGCCATGTTCTTTCCATTTGGTTATGATAGATTTGATGGTGCTCTTTGGGATCAACAAAGATTTGGATATTTTTTTGTAACCTAACCCTGACTTGTACTTCTCAACAACATTGTCCCTTACTTGTATGGAGAGTTTCTTGGTCTTCATGGCAGTATTTAGTTAGTGGTGCCTCTTGCTTAGGTGTTGCAGCCTCTAGGATCTTTCAAAAAAGGTTTGTATATGTAATGACAGATCATGTGACACTTAGATTGCACACAGGTGGACATCATTTCACTAATTATGAGACTTCTGAAGGTAATTGGTTGCACCAGAGCTTTTTATGGCCTTCATAACAAAGGCGGTGAATACATACGCACATGCCAATTTTCGTTTTTTTATTTCTAAAAAATAGTTTTATGTATATATTTTTCTCATTTCACTTCACCAACTTAGACTATTGTGTTCTGATCCATCACATAAAATTCAGATTAACAAAACATTGAACTTAAGGTTGTAATGTAACAAAATAGGTAAAAAGTGAAGGGGTGAATACTCTTGCAAGGCACTGTATACCATGTAGGGTCACCCAAGATGGACAGATCATAGCAGAGAGGTCAGACAAATTGTGGTCCACTGGAGAAGGAACTGGTAACACACTCCAGTATCTTTGCCAAGAAAACTATATGGATAAGCACAACCAGACACAAGATGTGTATTGGTGTGATATGGTCTATAAGGTCATGGAGAGTCAGACATGACTGAATGACTAAACAACAGCATTATTATATGCAGCTGTTTAGGGAAGTGATTTAAACACTCAGCAGTCCCTAACTAAAATACTGCTAACCTGGAAGAGTTTCCAAATACCTCTTATTGTGCAGAGCACAACTGGTGAGTTCTGCGTCTCTTTGGAGCGCCCCAGATGATGTCACTTCCAGACTGCACCGGATAATTTGCTGTCTTTTATATGGAATACATTTAGTAGGTCTGAAAAAATAATTTCTGAACAGAATTCCAAAAACTGAAATTGTGTAGAAATTGTATGGAAAAGTGGAGTTTTCAATGAGTTTAAATCCATGGCTTTTGTTCATGGATTGAAAGCTGATTTTTCCAAACATTAGTTTGTTCATTTTGTCTCCCACATATTAATTTTATTGTATTTTTGGAAGTATACAAATAATTAATTTAATCAGTCTTAATTACTCCCTGGGATCTGAGCATGCTCAGTGTTTTCATTTTCACATAGCTTACATTGAAGATTAATTATCCCAGGGTGTGTTAATGATGGTTATCTCCCATTAGCAAATTAAATCAGATACTCTGAGTGCAGCAGAAAGGATGGTTGAAAGATACAATTACAAACTTCACTGTGAGTTAACTTAGAATACGCAAGTTTGAAAAACCATTCAATTGATAAAGTACTTATTCCCTATATATTTAATTAATACCATATTTGCAACCTCCGCCGCTGTGTCAGTTTAGGACTTATTTGCAGTCTGATTGCCGTGTTGCACGCGTAACTCGAGAGGTCACAAACGGTTCAGTTCAGTCTGCGGCTCCAACTGTAACAACATTTCCAGATGAAATCAAAAACCAATAAAATATGGAACGAGGGCACTGCAGGTTCTCTGGAATCCTTGAGCCGTGTTTATATTGGATCTGATTTTTATGGTGAATACTGACAGAATGAAAGCTGCTGATGGAGAAAAAATCTGGGCTGAATTCTTTATTCTGTCGTAATTCTAACCATCCTGGAAAAATGTGATAGACGGAGAACATTAACCCTTTCCATGCAGCCTCACTGTAGTAGTAGTATTATTAAAATGTGTTTTATAAGGCACCAACAATTTATGTAGTTATATTCAAGGAGAACATATACTGAACACGGTGTGTATCTGACATATAACCGTACAGTTTAAATATGTTGATGCAGGAGAACAAGTCCCTGCTCCTAAGAGCTTACAGTATAAAGGAGCTGATTGGAGAAATGGTATAGATGTTTTGGGATAGATGAGTAACCAATAGCAGGTTGGGACAGGTGAGTGTGTCAGGGTGACTGAACCACTTTGACGGGCGAGATTAGTAAGTTGTACAGCAGCGATTCTCAACCTTTCTAGTGCCGCGACCCTTGGATAACGTTTCCCAAGTTGTGGCGACCACTAACAGTAAAATTATTTTCGTTGCTCCTTCATCGCTGTAATTTTCCTATTGTTAGGAATCGAAATATAAATATCTGATATGCTGGATGTATTTGCATTCTTACAAATTGAACATAAAGTGTAGTGATTAATCACAAAAACAATATGTAATATATATTGAGAAAGTAAAAAATAGTAAAGTTACGAGAATGGAAATGTTTGTAATCATTATGATTAAATTGTCTGCCAACATCTATCAAATTACAATTATAGTAAGAAAGTACTAACTACCAGTGGAAAAAAATGTACAATTACAAGTTTTACAGATTAAAATAGACAAAAAAAATAAGTTCTAATGGATTTAGGCGACCCCTGTCAAATCTTCATTCGACCCCTAGGTTGAGAACCGCTGTTGTACAGGTTGTAAGTGTAAGTGCCATAGGTGATACACTTGTTGTTTTTAAAAACATCTTAAAGCTTTGAAATGCCTTGAAAGCAGAGAGAAAGCTTAAAATGGTAGGGGCAGAATGGGAGAAGTCTTATTGGGGGAGTGGGAGAGGTAATTAGAGAGGTGAAAAGACGCAGGTCCTCAATAGAGCAAAGGGGGCAGTCTGGGCATTACTTGGAGGTCAAAGATGAAGCATGAGGATGTATTAAAGATTTCATTGTTATTCTTATATCTGCATAGATAGTACTGACTCTTGTTTCTTTCCTAGATAAGGAAGTCGACCGCCAGTGAGGTGTATGAAATGCTCCTGACTTATGATGATGTCCTAGATCCAGATATTGTGGATGACGTCATGTCGATCCTTAGCGACACAAGCTGGTGAGATGGGTCACTGATGTATTAAAGTGACACAGAAAAGGGTCTCTGTTGTTACAGAAATGAAACATAAGTGCATTCATTATAGGAAATGCATTTATTGTTATAAAAAAATAATGGAAGATAAATTAATTTGAAGGTTGTGTATTTTAAAGGACCACCATAGTTTAAAAAACCCTGCATGTTTGTGATTTATGTAACAATGAACATAGCAAAAAAAAAAAAATATATATATATATATATATATATATATATATATATATATATATATATATATATATATCTCAAACTAGAGTTCACTTAAAAAAATATTTTTTTTATCTTGTATGGTCTCCATTGTAGTCTGAAGGATATGTGTAGAGGGAAGAGGTAGAGGTGAGGGGGATTGATTTAATCTTATTAAATGTGACACCTATCCTCTTCCCCCTACACATTTCCTGAATGAGGCATCTGACATGGTTACTAGCATATGAAGGTGCGCTATATAGTTAAAAATAATAACTTAACATAGTATATATAACGCTCATAGTGGGAGATGAAGAAACAAAGTCCTGGAGTAGCCTTTAAAGAGATGCCCACAGTGTCTCTGTAGTACTAGATTACTAGCCAATTAAAGATAGTCTCTCAGCAGCATTTCAAATCATGCTCTTCAGAAAGTCTGTGATGGGCTAGTACACCTAGTACCAATAGAAATGCTGTGTGTATGAGTTACAGGGAGCAGACCTTTGTTGGGACCCTTTGGAAGTTTTCCAGTTAGTAACAACTGAGCTTTTATGCAAACAAACCCTTTGGTAGTTTAAAAGCAAGAGCATTGATTGAAGACAATTCTATAATGTACTTATAGCTCAGTATGGCACCACCATTTACGATTATCCCTTCCAAATAAAGTATCAGTATATATGATATAACTATATATCAAGGAGGCTCCATAAAATCAGGTTCTTCACACAAAGTACTTTGCCAGGAAAGGATATCAAGGTTCTCATGTGAGTCTATACAACTATACAAGACATCAGTGGGGCCAGGCAAGTCACCCACCAGGTATCGGTGCAGCAATCGGGGTGACGGCTTCAGTCTTGCAATACATGCATCTCCAGCTTTGCTGATTGCCAATATATTTTAAAATAATATATAATTGCAGTGTTACACACTGATTTCAGGCAGCTTTTCCCACATCAATAATTGGAAAACACAAAACCTTCACTAAAGTGTCATGGATGCCTCCAGAGTTCAGCAGTGGCATCAAAATGTATTGTTTCTAATTACAAAACAAAACAACTTAATGATATTTCCACTGTATGCTCTTAGATTTGAAAGTTTCAAATACATGTATTATATTCACTGTACACTGGCCCTTTACATTTCCAACGGCAAAGCTCAATTATCTAATACTTATACAAAAAATATTTAATAACAACCAGGTGTAATTATATTTATTTATATGTGTTCTTTTGATATCTGGACTACCAGGACCTTTACTGTGTCTGTTACTTTTGCATGAATATTTTACCCTAAACTGACTGAAAGTCATTTTACCAATTAAAAGAGAAAAAAAAAGACCAAACTCCTTGGAAACTCCTGTGTGTGTATTTAGTTCACATGAAACAGAAGCGCGCGGCGGGCTCCTGCTGATACGCCTTCACGCAGCCCTTATAGCGTTCATATAAACACAGTGCGGTCAGATCTAATCCTGCAGAGTTTCCTTGGATAAAAACAGTAGTCGGAGGAATTTAGCGCTTAGGGGAAGCGTGATTGAAGAGTTTGGGGAGTTTATTAAAAAAATGTGTAGGAATTCCACAAGTCTTTGAAGCCTGCAGCTCAGGGAATGAAAATAAACTGCAGCAGAGCAATGTGAGACTGTAATATCATGGAGAGATATAATCAGGCGCGAAACGCACCGTCCTACAGGGCGCGGGGCTACCGGGGGCTGGCCAGGGGCAAAAGTCATCACCTTATCTAAACTTATCAAACAGTAAAGGTCCACTGTAGTCCAAACATTTCTAGTATCACAAACGTAACACTAAGATCTGTAGTGTAGAAAAATGACATTAAATATAGACAGTGTGGCATAGTGTTACCCCCTCTGCGCTGAAATATGTCTGAACTGCAACATATTGTGTTTTAATGTAAATCAAATAAGATAACAGAGTTACCACAAGTCCTTATGTACACACTCTTAAGATAAAGGCAGATCAGATAAATTGTGGTTTTTTTTTTCTGTTTGAATGTTAATTTTCTTTAAGCAATATAATTATTACATTTGTAATGTATAAAACATGGAGTTTTAAATGTATGACAGAACGTTTGGGTCTACAGTGATAATTTAAAGGGCCACATCAGAGGTCCCAATTGTGGAAGAATAGTAAAGTGCTACTAAATATATAGATAATTGCACTCGGAAGTTCTTAAAAATGTAATTTAGCCATAGAATAAAAAGCTTTGCGTTTACCACATTTTTGACTGTTATTTAGCTTAACAGATCCCACTACCAGATCAGTCTTGTTAATGGCTTCCGAGGTGTCAGACTAAGGTACTGATAACAAAATCACTTTTGTTACAAGATCTCTTGAAATTAGTGACATCCAACATATTGCAAACTCAAACTCATAATTACATTATTAGTAATTTCCAACTGCAAATATCCACATTACTATTACACTACTATAGTACCATAATTGGGTGCTCTATTGAGGTCTATTAATGATTCTGCCCAGTTTTTGTGCCATGTCTCTACAACAACCTCCCAACATGGAGAATATGTTGTGTTTGTATAATGCACATTATCCTAAGTGCATACAAAATATGGCACATTAAGCAATATTATTATATTTTGCAATATTGTAGCCAAATTGCAACATCAGTTACCCAGATTGTGATTTGTTTGATAATACATAGAACATGTATTGTCTCAGTCCTATTTGAGGCCTCGTTATATCATACATTAGATATAGGGTTGTTACTATAAATTCAGATCTCATAGATGTTTAAGAGATGCATGACTGCAATAGATCACCTTAATTAAACCTGGGATAGCACAATTGTATCTTGAGGCAATATTTTAGGTAGATGATTTGAACAGACTAGATGTCCCTTTTGGATCCTGTCTGCATCTATCTATTTATCTATCTATTTATCTTTCTATTGCATGCTCAGTCTGTGCCGGGATTCGGGATAACTGAGCCCCTTATTAACTGTAGGAAAGAAGGACGAGACAAAACCATCTGAATGAGGCTTATGGACCACAGTCTGGGAACCTCTGTTGTAGGGGATTAAAGAACCAAAGCAGGACAAATAGCTATTAAATATATATTTGGTGTTTCAGACGGGTACCTGTGAGGTCATGTTATCCATATATTTGTGACAAGATATAGCCCTAATCATCTTATCTGTCTGTGTAGGGACGCTGACATACAGAGCGTGCGTGAGCAAAGGAACTACCTGTGCGACTTGATGAAAGTGCCCAAACCAACACTGGTCCCCAAGGTGAGAAAATCACAAATAATAATTAATTCTGTACAGTCATACAGAGGTAAGGTCATTCTCTAATCTCAGGAGAGAGTCCTTGCCACCCACATTATGTGCTGCACCAACTTATATGTGGCTAAAGTGATACAGCAGAGGTTGCAAATATAGTATAATTTATAACATTAGAACATAAGTGCTTCATAAATGTTATATGAAAATGCATCTTCCAACAGTAAGCAAACATTGATGTTTGCAATTTTTACCAGTCAGTCTATCTAATCTACCTACTAAGGGCAAACTGATGCCTCTTGCTAATAGAGAGATTACTGCTAATAATGGCTGATTACCCCTGGAGCTCTGGATCTCCTGTTTTCCGTTTAATCAATGTCTAAAACACTACTTGGATATGCTGGGATCCCAAGCAGTAGTTGATTATATACATTACATCCTGAGTCCGAACATGCACAATCGTTTGATTTGTACATAGCTTTTTAGGGCCCAAAGGGAGTAATCCGCAATTATTTGCAAAAGCGACAATTAGCAAGAGATTTTATGTAAATTTATATATATACATATATAGATGTATTGAAAGATATAAAAATGTAAAAAGATTTATGTATGGTAAACATCTGTACGTTCATAGAACAACAATATAAATACATTCTAACCTGGGACACAAAATAGGACAGATCAGAGCCTCATAGTGGGCTACAAAGGGTTCACTGGAATATTATATCAGTATTGCATCTCTCCCAGCAGTAATGCAATGCAGATGGCAGGGTCACTGTGGGCATGTACTTATCACGCAGGAATGGCAGGAATTTATTAGCCAAAATAAAAACCAAATCCTGATACGTGATACATCTGATCATGAGCAGAAAATTCAGCGTTCAGCCCCGGATCAAGAAACGAGATGTGATTTTATTACAGCTTCTGCATTTCATGCCTTTGTTCTGTTAATAATTTATATTAAAGACAGCAGTAAGAGAGCTCTGATCCTGCTCCAAACACAGCACGGAGCGTCTCCCTTCTAGAATTAGGTGTGCTTGGAACAAACGGGACGCCAGGTTCCAGATCTCATCCTTTTTATACAATAAAATGTATTTGCAAGAAAACTTAGTGTTCCAAAAACCTGTAAAACTCACAAGGTTTATTGCATTATTTTAAATGTCGGATTAGACAGAAATCATCACAACACTATATAAGTATTTATCTCCGTGCATCCAGTATGAGTGTCATGCGTCATGATAAAGGGTGGCGCTGGCAGGGTCCCTGTTGTACTGCGTCAGTACTTGGAGCTTACACCTCCAGGGCTTTGTATCTTTTTACTGCGCAGTAAAATCCTATCTTATGTTGCAGGTGCACTGGGATCTGCTCCAGTCCCACCATACTCTGTGTAATTAGCTGCTGTCAGAGAATATCATAGGATTCTAGACTCGTTATGTCCCAGACAGGACCCCTCAGTGTTAATTACCAGCTGTATGTCCAGACATCTTGGCCACTGACGCACGGATGCTGTAACCTGCAGCCCAACTAACAAAGCCATGTTGTGTGACTAGCAGGAACAGCCTGATCCAATCTGTACACTGACTGAGTGACAGGGCTTTTATTGTGGTGGGGAGATTTATACACCATCATTATTGAGTTTTATTGAATGAACAGATCTTACCTGTGAACATACAAATTCTTACTAATCACGCTGTCACTTTTTTTGTTGTTGCAGTTGCCCCAATAACTAACATTATTAAAGAACAACCACATTCCCGGCTTGCTGCACAAGGACGGACACATCGACAACATCTGTGAAAAACTGTTTAATATGGAACAACCTGCGCAGTAATGTCACGTGTGCAGGACTCTACACCTCCCAGCAGGGGGCAGCGCGCTTGCATGAAACATTATGTCTTGTCATTAGTCCAAAATAAAATCATGTGTCTCTGTACAGGTGTGCAGCGCTTATCCTGTGACAGGTGAGCTTAATGTCCTGCTGATCATGAGATCTTGTACGGTCACTAATTAAATTCCTGGCCTGTCGTTAGATAGGCATCTGCAAGGAGTGACAAGCGCTCCGCCATTCTCTGCAAAGTGCCTCTGTCAGTGCAAGGGTTAAGGGTCACAGCAGGGGGCCTAAAGTACCAGAAAATACAAAATAATATTTGGAACTGGATAAAGTTGACAAGTAATAGAAAACAGCTTTGAACTTACTACATTTTGGCTGTCACTCATTACATGACCCGTCTGGTAGGGGGATCTCTTGAACTAACTACCCAACTACTTCATTCCTCCTTCTGAGGAATCAATAGAGTCAGACCATACATATGCTGACATCTTAGAAGCCATGTGGAAATAGAAGAGACTCATCCAGAGGAGCATTCATCAATAATGAGGTAAGTAGGTAGTGATAACAAGACCAATATGGTTGGTGGGTCTCTTGAGCTGAGTGACAGCAAAAATGTATTAAATTCAAAACTGTAATTTTCTAGTTGTAAATATTTTAATTGATATTTCACTATCCTACCCTAATTGGAACCTCTGCTGTGGCACTTTGACCTTGCACAGTGTATGTGTGACCTCTCTCCCACTTAAAGAGCCAATGTATCTTCTGTATCACATATTTAGGGCTCCCTCGGTCCTCTCTCTTCCCTTGCTCTTCCACACACCACAACAGGAGGGTTTGTGTCCTGAAGCAACAGCTTCTGTCAGAATATAAAGTGGAGAGATTAACAGAGACTGAAGACATATTTCCAGTCAAAATTGTGGGTTCATCTTATTATTAATCCCATTATTATAACAAACAGAAGAAACAATATAAACATCCTGCAACAAACAGCTCTGTATAGATAATAATACGTTATATATTCTGTATCTCACTTACAGGGACCACTATACACCTATATTTAAAATCTACTCTTGAAAAGCTACAATTGAAAATAGGAAAAAAAAAAAATTAATGTATCTAAAAATGTATCTGAAATCTAATGCATTACCTTTTCTATTATTATTATTCTTTATTTGTAACGCACCAACATATTCCATTGTGCTATACATATGTTGATATTAAGGCATTACAAAGATGCGGTTCCCTGTCTTTGCGCTTAGAATCCGGTGACCATAGAGCTTCCCCCAAAGCACCTTGCAAGATTGAAAACTGGCAGACTTACAATCTTTGCAATTATGCTATTATTTTTGGTGTCTGCCTGCTATCAACTAGACTAATGGAAAGCTCATACGTTTACCACAACTAACTCATAGGCTGCAACTAATTAAAAAAAAAAATCATACATTATAAATAAAGGGCTGTAATATTTTTTTGCACACTAGGCTGCTTAATCAACCTAGTTGTTCCCCGGGACCTCATCGTGATCTTTTTATGTCACAATGCCCATCCCTGCAGTGCCTGGTATAAAAGTACCTGTCTCAGTTAAAGTGATAGTAATCCACTCCCTCCTGCAGGCCCAAGGAGCTCAGATTGTCTTCAAATCCTCCCCCTGTCAGATCCTGCAAAAGAAAAGACATGTAAGAAACTCTAACCTGAAAGTCTAAAGTACAACTCAAAGGTGACCCGTCTAAGATACAGGCACATATAGGTTTGTGTGGGTTACATATAGAAAAACCACGTCCCCATACCATCCTGCGTCCCTCACCAGGTATGTGCTGTCTTTTAACTTGTATTTATAAAGACAAAGCAAAAAATACGAGAGCAAATTGCACTTACAGAAAGCACAGTGTCTTAAGAATAAAGTGTGCACTATAATAAACACCTCCCTTAGCCTCAGGGGGGTGACTAATTAGAACACAACCTATTATAAGAGTACTAATATTTATTAATCACTTATTTCAATTTTTTTATTTTTTCTTAATCTCAAAAATTAATGTTGGCAACCCAAATGACGGCCTAGTGATTGTACCCCAGAATTGATATAATGTTTTATTTGTAGCGCTATACAGGGGTTTAGAACAAGTGGAAAACAAAATTAGCAAAAAATAGAGGGCTTGTTTTTTAGCTTAAAATCCAACGTACATAGAGCTGGTTTCCAAAGCACAACACAAGACTGAAAACTCGTCTGCACTTAATACTCTCAGTCTCTGAAATCCAATACATTGAAGTCATTAAGTTATTAAAAAAAAAAGCAGGTATTACACAGTGCACGTTTTGTTTGCGGTCGGTCCTTTCCTTTTTTAACGTCACCACCTGGCAGTAGCAGTGGCTGCGACCAACCACTAGATGGTGCTGCCAATATTTCAGTGCCAAAATCATAGCGTTAGGGTTAGATAACCAGTGAGGATTATGGTAACCTTCTAAGGTTACAACTGCTCTAAAATATCGGCAGTGCTAGCTAGCAGCTCCTTGCTGCGACTACCAGCGCAGTCATAAAGGGAAAGATCACACTGGTCTTTTAACCCCTAAGTAAACGGCTTGCAGGAAAACTCTAATGTTTTTTAGCTATATCACCATCAGCCACTAGAGGGAGTAACTGTTTTGTCCAGAGCGCTCATAATGTGAGTGGTGCAGTCATCGGACACACCCTATTATTCAGAAGGAGGTCCAAAATGTTCCAAAGGCAGTTTGTAGAGAGAGAAATAACATTTGTATCCCTTATGAGCACATGTTTAAAGTTTGCTCTTGTGACTGCAGTGTAAAACTCAGCAGTGCTATGTTGTAGAATACCTTTTACAGCTGGCTACTTCACACTGTAATCAATAATGGATATATTATGGTATCCAGTGATTGTTGTGGCTCTTCCACATGTGTACAAAGGACCATGTTTTCTAGGGTGCATTGCTGTGGGGGGCTGCCATTGCTCAGGGCACCTCGCACTGATCTTACAGCCAGCTACCTTTATGTAAGAAACTCATAAACAGATCAAAAGAACACCTGGAACCCAGCCCAAAGAGGGCCACGGCTCAGGAGCCAGCTTCCTCTCTTGTAGTATTTATGGGGCCTGGATAAACATGGATGAAAAGGAGGGGATGCTAATTACTGCCTTTTCTGTGCGTGAAACCGTTTTATCCATCAAAGGAGATCTGAAGCATAAAAGTAACTCACACGTGTACAGTAATCCTGGGATTAGGTACTGCGGCACCACTGGCAGTCACATGTGGAAGGTCCCAAAGATATTGTACAAGAAACAACATAACTGATACAGAAGACAGGATCTCCAAAGCAAAACAGAAAGGCCCATATATACTGCCTATGTTGTCTACCTAAACGATTGGTTTTATTGATCCACATGTTTACTACCGTTCTAACTTTGTGCGTGATAACGCCGCCTCCCCCAGTCAGCTTATAGTAGACAGTGAGCAGCTAAGTCTGAACTATGGCACCCAGTTTATAATAGAATATTGCTTTTTAAAATCAAATCTGAATTTTAATAATGAACAATGTTAAATAAAACATTGATCACTTGTTCGTGTGGTACACTGGCCCTTTAATTAACAACATTTTTTTAGACAAGACACAGATGTTTTGATGTTACCGATACAGATTTAACCCTTTCACAACACATTGCTGGCCCCTCTTCCAGTGAAAGAGTTAATTAATATATGATCATATACAACCCACAGAACCTGATTTAATAATGACCTTCTAATTCTGCAGCTTCAGTGTGACCCTGTGAGGTGCCTAGGCCTGTTACTATTGCAAATCCCTCTGTAATCACCCACAGACTTATATATTGTGGGTGCAGAATCCATCCAAGCATCCCATAAATACTGCGCTCCTTTATACCATCTCATTGTGTGCGGCCGCTCGGCGCTGATCTATAGCGCTATTCACTGGAATACCTACTTTTCATGTGGCTTTAAACAAAGCTTTAAAAACTCATCTGCTTCTTAAAGCTGAACGTTTTTGTCCAGAAAGTTTCAGATCTTTTATTAGAAAGACAAAGGAACAAAATACTAGTTTTGCTCCATAAAGGAGTGTTGTATAATGACTCAAAAAATACATTTTTAAATAAATAAGGGTATTTATAACCTAAATAAAACTAAGTAATGAAGGCAACTCAAAGTGTCCCAGTTATTGCAGGAATTAAAAGTGCCCAAAATAAGTATAAATGGTTGTTCTTAAAATTTTGTTAGTGGAAATGTTAGACAATAGAGGTAGAAATATGTGTATTTAAGCATTAGAAGATCCTCCATCTCTGCCAGTAATTAGTGATCCACTCTCAAAGGGAGTGTGATGAGGTATGAGCATGACTAGGTGGTATGCATACAATAAAAATGGTGACATTAAATGTATAGCTGGCCTCTCTGAAAGGGTTAATAAAACTATTTAACCAACTGGGCATGCTCTTCCTGCTTATCACACCCACTAATAGAGACAATCACCTTAAATAAAGTTACTAGGAAAGTGGATCTTTTCAGATATGCTTAATATACCCAACCTTTACTCTCCATTACCTAATATTTCCATTCAAAGTGTTCAATAACAATCATCTGCAATAAGTGGGACCTTTGCAGATTCCCTTTAATTAACATTCACTTTTACTTAGAATGTGGTTATGCTCCTTACACAGGTGCAAATATTGTTGGTTTTCTTAAATAAAATGTGACATTTAGTAGACTCTGCTAGTTCATGGAAGCTGCCATGACAGTAATACTTCCTTTACAAGACATGGAGGGGCGACTACAGAGCTTGCAAGTTTACTAGTGATGGCTCTCTATTGAGCATATGTGCTTATCTGAATCAACCAACACATAATAATCTCCTCCCTTCTTTCTCCTTCCACTCCACAATAGAGAAAAGTAAGAAAACAACCTAGCAGGAAGTGTAGGATATAATCATGGAACCCCTCAGGCCCTAGCCATGCATACAAATAAAATAAATCTATTACCTGTAATGCTTGTATACTCCCAGCTTGGGGTTGAGGTTGAGGATGATGAGGAGGAGGTGGTGGTTGAGGATGAGGAGGGAGGATGAGGAGTGGGGTTGAGAATGAGGAGGGGGGAAGAGACACAGGGAAGGGAGAGGGGGACACAGAAGGCACAAAAGGGACACGGGGCAGCACATTTCCCACCCTCAGCTTATACTCGAGTCACTCATTTTACCCAGTATTTTGTGGTAAAATAGGTGCCTCGGCTTCTACTCGAGTATATACGGTACCTGCTAATGTTGTTATTTTGTTATATACTTAACAAACATATGGGATTTTCCCCAAAATACAGTGGTCCCACCATTCCTCCCCCAGATTTCAATTCACCTAATAAAACATTCCCAGAATCCCTCAGAAGCTGTTTTTTTCCCACTCACCAGTTTTACACAAATAACAAATGGTGGTTTTGCGTCCCTGAAATGCAGCACAGGGATTCGTGGTTTTGGCCTCTCCTGAAAGAAATGAGAGAATGATCAGCTCCGCAGCACATCGCAGGAGAAATCCAGCCAAATACAATGAGGTCACAGAGAGCCAGACTGGCCAGGACCGGCAATATAGTGTATCAGTCAGGTTATCCAGGCCAATGTCTACTAAGCAGGGCTGGAGCCAGACAATGAAAGATCTCACCGAGTTGTAGGGATGTGACTTAGTATAAAGTAAGAAAGGAAAATAATATACCTACAATGTCTTACTATAAAGTGATATATCCTTATATCTAAAAAACATACTCAAATTAAGTTTTAAAAAGCTAGTGAAATATTTATTGTTCAAATATTGATTATGCGGATAATCCATAACTAACCCTACTGTGCGAGCTCTACATGGGCCATTTACTGACCTGAGACTCTTCGTACGTGTAACAGGCTTTCGAGATCTTACGCTCATCAACGTCGCAGAACGCAACCACCTGTCAATACAAGAAATATATCTGTGAGATAATTATACATGTGAGATATAGTAATTAAAGGTACAGTTTATGGAAGTTTCATGGCTTATGAAGCATGTTATAGAGGAGAATCTGTAGTGTATGCAAACATTTTTTTCCATGAAACAATCCCAAAATAAACTTACCCCAGTTCGAGAAGGAATGCCCCTAAAAATCCAAGCTAAATTAGCATGAAGTGCATCATTTGTTTTAGCTAATCAGGCAGATACAAAAGTCTCTGCAGCAAGGCATCATGAGATTTATAGTCTTTGTTCCAAACACACCTCTCTTTCCTCCCTTGAATGATCCAATTAGGCAGTGCTGCTCTGGATCGCTGCACTGTGCTGCTACTTGCTGGAAGGTTAGTATAGGGTTAAAAAATGTACTTGAATGCATTTATTTTATTGGTTCGTATAGGGTTCCTATGTAAGCAGCTCTGGGGGTGTGGAAACCATACTTTTTTTAATAAAATAATTCTGTGTGTGTATAGAATGACCGATGTAATGTGTGTGTCTGATATAAACAGCAGGGGTTAGATTAGAGAAAGGTAAAGACAGGAAAGCTTAGATATGTCTTGTATATATAGGAGCCTCACAACCACGTGATGATCTTCAGACTTAATTTCTCATCTCATTTTCTATCCCACGTGCAGTTTTGTTTTTTTTGCCTCTGTATCAAAAATCTAAATATACACCTAAAAAGCAGGTTAGATGGATCTGTTACACCTTTTCTACAAGGATAAGTTCCTTACATTTCTCACTGTAGCTTCATAATGAAGCAGTGGTGTTCTGTCACTTCTCTCTGTCCCCATCCTTTTGTACTTGGTGCTAAGACTAACGTTTAGAGCAAATAAAGCATCTAAGAGAGGACCCAAAAGTATCAGAGTTGCTCATCTGTCCATCACAGCACATGGAGCCTGAAACATTAGATTGCTAGCTCACGTGCAAGTCACATGTCAGCACGAGCCATGTTAATGGCATACACCTAGGTCTGTATTAATGGCAGACAATAATTAGAGTTTACACGTCCCTGTTTACATGTTGGGTGGCACCTCGTGGCCGGGAGTCTGGCAGGCGGATCTTGCACCCGCTTGTTTGTTTTTTTCCTAATCAGTATCCTATTGTGTTCCTGGCAGCAAATTTACTTTGCAATGTGGCAACTGGAGACACGCGCCCGTGTGTAATAGTCTGACACGTACACTGGAACCACATCAGCCTCCATGGCTGGATGACCAGGAACTGCACAAACCAAAATAATAAAAAGTACTATAATTACTAAAGGCCAAAGAAATACAGTCCAGAGCGTGTGACCTAGTCCATAACTGTGTACTGAACTTTACTGTCATAATTCAAAGTTTTTATACAGAAAATAACAATAAAATGCAAGTTATTACAGAATGGCTTATATCAAATTCATAGGTAGCCACAAAATGGCCAGTTGGTTTGTACATGTTTAGTAGGAGGTCAGCACCATCCTATTGTTTAATCAACCAAAAAGCAATAACACAGGCATCATCTGCCAGTTCCATACAGATATCAATTCCTGACACCAGATGAACAAGTAAATATAACTAACGATTATCATCATTTTTTATTTTTGCTTTGTTCAGTTGACTTCTCGTGACCTCATGGACCTTAACACACCAGGACATTTTTATGCCCATGGTCATGCTGATCCACTTGTAATTCATGGCAGAGATACTTCTCCAGTGGGCCACAGCTCCTGGTATTCCTAGGTGGTCTCCCATCCAAGGACTGACCAGGCCCAACCTTGCTTGGCTTCAGGGTGGTGTGACCTCTTGGTTTTCTTACTGGAATCCAACCCAGGTAACTGCGGTGAAAGCACTGAATACTAACCACTGGACCACCAGGGAACCCTTGATCATATTATTCTTTTCTACAATGGCACAGAATACGATGGCACTTTCTAAACATTGATCTCATTTCAGAGAATATCTAATAGACCCCTAACAAATGCCAACGTGTTTGCAGGGCGGTTGTGTTGGCTGCAATAAAAATATCTCAGTTTTTAAGTTTGGTTTCTGTATACATACTAAAAAATAAATGTATTATTGCCATGAAAAGAGTTTATAAGCAATTAATTTATGGTCCTTTCAGAAACCAAGAGCTTGTTTCCATAAAATAAACATATCAGTTGATGAAGCTGAACTACAAACAAAATCTGACTGCTTTAAAAAAACTTACACTACACCATTTAAAGCAGTTATAAAAGAGATACAAATGAAAAGAAATATTATTGATAAACAATTTAGTAAAATATAAAGACAACCATTAAATATATTACTTGTTATACAAGTGTATACTGTCTGGGCCATCCCCACTGTTGTCTTCTAATACCTCCCTATCTGTTAGTATATGCTTCTTGTCAAGTAGGTGGGAACCTGGGAGGCTGACATTAGCTCATTGCTATTTACACGTTTAAATCACAGACACTTGACTTTGCTTATCTGTCACTCAAGCAGGAAGGAGAGCTGGAAGTTGAGACATGACAGGAGGAGCTCTGCATTGGTCAACAATGGAGATGACCAAGACTCATAACATTTTATGTAATAGGTAGTAAATTAAAAGTTGGTTTTGCGTCGGATCTATCCCGCTGTAAATTCGCCAGCACTGACAGCTGCAGTGCCAGCAAGTAGTTGCTAGATGGCGCTGTGGATATTTTGCAGCGCTGACGATATTTCACACAAGTTGTAACCTTAGAAGGTTACCCCAACACTCACCGTAACCCTGAAAGTTTACCTAACCCTAACTCTATTGTATGGGCACTGAAAATCGGCAGCGCCATCAAGCGGTTGAATACTGGTGAATATTTGGCGAATTAGAAGAGGGAAAGGACCTTTACGTAATTGAGACAGGGCACAGGCAATATGGGACTACACATTTGCCCTTTAGACCAGAGATGCACATGTTCGGTCCTGGAGGGCCACACACAGGCCTGGATTTGATGATATCCCTGCTGTGTACAGGTGAATCAATCACTTCTTCAGTCATCCTGATTGACTCACCTGGGTACAGAAAGGATATCTTCAAATCTAGGCCATCTGTGGCCCTCCAGGACCGGACTTGTGCACCCTGCTTTAGACCATGTATCATTACGTAAGTTAAATACTCAGCTCCACGTTCCGTATCCACGTGTTGTATCAAGCCGTCCGATCTGGAGAGATCGTTATGAATTTCTGGAAGGAGCTGTTTTCCAGATCTTCCGTCTCACAGGAGATTCTCTGTCAGGTGTGAGCGCATCACTATGGGGTCTGCACAACAAACACTGCGCGCATCTCATCACCATGGAAACATGAGGTCCAGCAGACGCGATGATGTCATGTAAGTGCTTTCTCACCTGACCCGCGCGGCACGGCCTCTGCTTCTATAATCAGACTCATTTCCCTTCCAGATTTAAACTGTGGTTATAGAACAGGAGCCAGACAATAAAATCCCGAGCCCAGGAATGATATTAATGTGCGAGAAATCCGGTTCTAGGGATTTACTTCTTACTGCAACACAAGCAGCACTTAACTGTTTAAGTGCCAGAACTGCGCACCTGCTAAATCTCTGCATTACGTGTTAGACAAAAACTTCACATATCTGTCACTTAATTAACAACCTAGAAAAGATTTTAGAAAAAATCTTAAATTCAGCACTTTGCCTGTGTAACTGTGTTGCTTCTGGGAAAATACTTCCTACTGGGCATTGCTCTTCTCTTTCATCTATTGTAAAGTGAACGATTTAGAATGGCAGTCTTTCAACATAAATAAATAGAAATCTTGTCTGAAATCAAGGTTTTGCCCATTGCTCTCAGGTGTGTAATCCTGTAAGGAACAAATGCATAATGAAACTGCAGTAAGGAATAATTGTAAATAATCTTCAAATATCTAAAGACTGTTTATTATTATTTTTTAGAACCTTTAAAAAATCTTAAGCACAATGGGTTTCTGAAACTTTTTTCCTTATAGTATAAATATTATGTTCCTAAAATGTTACCCGTTCTGACTTTAAATATCCAGGAAACTGAAACCTCTTTCTTCTCTCTTAGACTGTTGTACAAAATGTTTGGTTTGGATGGATTTCTGTGCAGAGTCAATTTCCTCCTCACTCAATAACTCAGCTGCTACAGCCAAGAAGTGATAGAAAGAGAAATAAAAATGGCAGGGTCAAGGAGTAAGATGATTGGCAGGCTTCAGACACAAAGAAAAAGTGATATTAATAAACTTGTTATATAGATGCTTAGGTTTCTGATCAAAATTTCAGATACGTTCCCTGTCTTCTCTGTGTTTGTTACCCAAGAACTATGTACAGAGCACACGCACTTCTCTTAGCACAGCAACAGATGCATGTAAAGTCCTTCTTTACACGTGTGTTGTGTCTCACATACCTTTTGGGATTTGAGAAGAAAGTCATTGACAATGCCATATCCTGGGTGCTCGGGTTCAGCATGTTGTGATTCGGGTAGATAAATTATTGGGAGGGGCTGAAAATTAACAGGCGGTCTTGGTACATATTGGTACCAATGAGTCAGTGGAAGATGGGAAAGCAAGGACCTCCAAGGTAGTATTTTCTGAGATACTACCTGTGCCACGTGCTAGTCCAGGAAGACAGCTTAAGGAGGTTAATGCGTGGCTAAAAAAGTGGTGCATTAAGGAGGGGTTTGGGTTTTTAGGGCCCTGGTCTGACTTCTCACTTGGGTACAATCTCTATAGCAGGGATGGATTGCACCTTAATGATGAGGGAGCTTTCGTGCTAGGTATAACTGGTGGAGGAGTTTTTAAACTAGTAGGTGGGGGGGTCTAGATGAAAGTAAATGGGTAGTAAGTGTAGAGGGTATAAGGGATGAATTAACAACTCATAGGGGAGGAGATGGGGGGGAGGGGTAGTATAGTCAATAGGGAGGTAGTACTAAGTAACTCAAGTACAGTGGCAGGCACTTCAGAACTACAGACTCATAATATAAGGTGTATGGTTGCTAATGCCAGAAGCTTGTCAGGAAAAATGGGAGAGTTAGAATTATTAGCAATTAACAAAAAATGGGATTTAATAGGCATTACCGAAACGTGGTGGAATGAATCTCATGACTGGAATGTTAATCTGGATGGTTATAACCTATTTAGGAAAGATATGGGCAAAGGTAAAAGAGGAGGAGGGATTTGTCTGTATGTTAAGCCTGAATTTTAAGCAATAGTCAGAGAAGATATTTATGCTGGAACTAGCGGTAATGTTGAATGTTTGTGGGTAGAGTTAAATAGCGGAGCAGCAAATTTCAAAAGAATATTAGTAGGAGTATGCTATAACCCCCCAAATATATTTGAAAGTGAGGAAATACAATTATTATTACAGATTGGAAATGCAGCTAAGCATGGACAAGTTCTAATAATGGGAGATTTTAATTACCCTGAAATAAACTGGATAAATGAGACCAGCAGCTCAGCTAAGGGGAGCAGGTTCATGAGTACACTCAGGAATCATTATCTGGCCAAGGTTATACAAGAGCCTACTAGAAATGAGGCTATCTTGGATTTAGTCATCACAAATAATATTGATATAGTATCAAATGTTGAAATAGGGCAACCTTTGGGAAACAGTGATCACAACACAGTCTCATTTGAGATTGAATTAAAAAAATAAAACTGCAAACGGGCAACAAAAACTCTTTATTTTAAAAGGGCAAATTTTAACCGTCTAAGGGCAGCAAAACAAAGTATAGACTGGGACAGAGAACTGATAGGTAAAATACATTAACATACTTACTAAATATACATACTTATCACCATATACCAAGTGGGAATAAAATTAGAAGAAGTAAATCACAACCCATGTGGCTTAACAATGACTCAAAGATGAAGAGGAGGAGGCATTTAAATTATGCAAAAAAGAGGGGACAGAGACTGCTTTACATGAGTACAAGGAAATCAACAAGGCAGCAAAAGGGCTATTAGACTGGCTAAGATAGAAAATGAAAAATTAGTTGCAAAGGAGAGTAAGACTAGCCCTAAAATATTTTTTTAATATATTAATGGGAAGAAGGCCAGGAAGGAAGCTATAGGAACATTACAATGTGACGCAAGCGTCTGATAATTAGTGATCAGGAAAAGGCAGATGAGCTAAATGGGTTCTTTTCTTCGGTATACACAGGGGAGGTACCAGTGGTTGGGTCACTGCAACATAATGGGGCTACACTACCATCACTAAATAATTGGTTAACACAGGAAGAAATCCAAAAGCGGTTGGAAAAATAAATGCTAATAAAGCCCCAGTTCCTGATGGAATACATCCAAGGGTACTGACGGAACTGGGCTTTGTAATAGCAAAACCATTATATCTAATTTTTCAAGATTCACTCAACACAGGGTCTCTACCAGATGACTGGAGAAAAGCAGAGGGAGCAAGAACAAATCCAGGAAATTTAAACAAGATTATAAGTAGGAATCAACACGGATTTATGAGGAATAGGTCATGTCAAACCAATCTAATTAGTTTCTATGAAGAGGTTAGCAGGAACTTGGATCAAGGCAACTCAGTGGATGTGTCTTTTTGGATTTTGCAAAGGCTTTTGATACAGTGCCACATGGGAGACTACTGTGCAAACGAAGGGATACAGGAATTGCAGTAAATATCTGCACATGGATTGAGAGCTTGCTTAAAGACAGAAAGCAAAGGGTTGTGGTAAATGGAACATACTCCGATTGGACTAATGTGGTAAGTGGGGTTCCTCAGGGTTCAGTATTAGGTCTTCTCCTTTTTAACATATTTATTAATGACTTAAGTAGGATTGGAAAGTATTGGCTCCATGTTTGCTGATGACATGAAGTTGTGCAAGGTAATTAAATCAGAAAATGATGTACTTTCCCTCCAAAAGGATTTGCATAAATTAGAAAAATGGGCGACTAAATGGCAGATGAGATTTAATACGAACAAAATGTAAAGTTATCCATCTGGGAAGGAAAAATAGCCATGCAATTTATATTCTTAATGGAGCAAATCTAGGGGTATCAGATATTGAAAGGGATTTGGGAGTGCTCAAAGCGAAGCAGCAGCTGCAAAGGCAAATAAAATATTAGCATGGATTAAGAATGGTATAGAAGCCAGGGAAGCAAATATAATTCTGCTACTATAAAAATCCCTAGTACACCGTCATTTGGAATATGGAGGACAATTTTGGGCACCACTAGATAAAAGGATATTTTAGAGTTGAAAAAAGTACAGAGAAGGGCAACAAAACTAATAAGGGGAATGGAGGTTCTAAGTTATGAAGAAAGACTAACCAAATTAAACTTATTTTCTCTAGAAAAAAGGTGTCTAAGAGGGGATATGATTACCTTATATAAATATATCCAGGGACAATAAATGGCTTTGTCAAGTTAACTTTTTGTGCCAAGAGGACATCCTTTGAGATTAGAAGCAAAAAGATTTCACCTTAAAGAAAGAAAAGGGTTCTTCACAGTAAGGGTGGTTAATCTGTGGAATTGTCTACCAAAGGAGGTGGTGACAGCGGATACAATAGATAACTTTAAAAAGGGATTGGATATATTTTTAAATAAAAAGGGCCTTCAGGGTTATTCAGTATTGATCCAGGGAGGAATCCGATCGCCAGTATCTGGGGTCAGGAAGGAATTTTTATATTTTTTTCCCCTTTTGAGACAATTGGCAATGTTTCACTTGTTTTTTTTTTCTGTTTGCCGTCCTCTGGATCAATTAGCAATTAATATGCATATTGCAGATCAGAGGACATCTAAAAAGGTTGAACTTGATGGACTTAATGTATTTTTTCAACATCAATTACTATGTAACTATGTATCACTGATCCAGGAGTGTCCAGGTTATATCTGTCCTGCCTCAGCTGAGGATCTCTCCAGGGATCTTCAGAGTTATTATTAACCTCTTGGTTGCTTCTCTGACTAATGTCCTCCTTACAAGGTCATGAATTATCCTTTCTATTTTTAATAATGGGTTTAACGCTGCTCTGTTGAATGTTCAACGTTTGGAAGGGCTCCTTTCCTGGGGACTAGCTTTGAGGGCTCCTTCCCCGAGGACTAGCTTTGAGGGCTCCTTCCCGAGGACTAGCTTTGAGGGCTCCTTCCCGGAACTAGCTTTGAGGGCTCCTTCCCCGAGGACTAGCTTTGAGGGCTCCTTCACCGAGGACTAGCTTTGAGGGCTCCTTCCCCGAGGACTAGCTTTGAGGGCTCCTTCCCCGAGGACTAGCTTTGAGGGCTCCTTCCCCGAGGACTAGCTTTGAGGGCTCCTTCCCCGAGGACTAGCTTTGAGGGCTCCTTCTCCAGGAACTAGCTTTGAGGGCTCCTTCCCCGAGGACTAGCTTTGAGGACTCCTTCCCAAAAGGACTAGCTTTGAGGGCTCCTTCCCCGAGGACTTGCTTTGAGGGCTCCTTCCACGGGGACTAGCTTTGAGGGCTCCTTCCCCGGGGACTAGCTTTGAGGGCTCCTTCCCAGAGGACTAGCTTTGAGGGCTCCTTCCCCAGGAACTAGCTTTGAGGGCTCCTTCCCCAGGAACTAGCTTTGAGGGCTCCTTCCCCTGGAACTAGCTTTGAGGGCTCCTTCCCGGCAACTAGCTTTGAGGGCTCCTTCTCTAAAACTAGCTTTGAGGGCTCCTTCCCCGAGGACTAGCTTTGAGGGCTCCTTCCCCGAGGACTAGCTTTGAGGGCTCCTTCCCCGAGGACTAGCTTTGAGGGCTCCTTCCCCAGGAACTAGCTTTGAGGGCTCCTTCTCCAGGAACTAGCTTTGAGGGCTCCTTCTCCAGAAACTAGCTTTGAGAGCTCCTTCTCCCGGGACTAGCTTTGAGGGCTCCTTCTCCCGGGACTAGCTTTGAGGGCTCCTTCTCCCGGGACTAGCTTTGAGGGCTCCTTCCTCCGGGACTAGCTTTGAGGGCTCCTTCCTCCGGGACTAGCTTTGAGGGCTCCTTCCTCCGGGACTAGCTTTGAGGGCTCCTTCCTCCGGGACTAGCTTTGAGGGCTCCTTCCCCGCGGACTAGCTTTGAGGACTCCTTCTCTAAAACTAGCTTTGAGAGTTCCATCAACTTCTTTATGCAGTTTGTTTAGATTTGTTCTCTAATCAACTTAGGGGCCTTCAAGAAAGAGGTGGATTTATTCTGAGATCATGTGACACTTTATTTGAAAAAGGTGTACCCCATTCAACAAATTATGTGACTTTTGAAGTCAATTTGATGCACCAGCGCTTAATTTATAGTGCAAACGTAGGCAATCAATACCTCATATCATTTTATTATTTGTAAATAATTTAGAAAAACATTTTTTATTCCACTTCTACATTATAGACTATTTTGAGTAGATCAGTGACCCAATTAAACAACCACCAACGTTCAAAATAAAAAGATACTTGTTTGTCAAGTATGTACTAAACTAACAATATTACCATCTGTGTAAACCATGCACAGAAAACATTTTTGGGGAAAACCTAAGTAATCAAAAACAGAGAAAATCTATGCTGAAAATAAAATTGTGTATAAGGTTTTGCCATAAATGTTGTAAGTTACACCTTAAAATAATAATGATCTGATGAAGTGCATTTACTAAAGAAAACGATAGATAGATAGATAGATAGATAGATAGATAGATAGATAGAAAGATAAACTGCCCTATTTTTTTACCGTATATATCATATAGTTTATTTATGTAAATATCTGAGGCTGTAAAGTGCAGTGTATATTGTTCATAGTGTACATTTTGCATGTTAATGTATTTTTGTATTTACTGTGTGTTTTATTATATTCAAGTCTATTGCATTTAATTTATGGTGTATATTTAGTGCAGTGTACACACATACCTAACCTGTATATAATAAAAGTGCAAGACATGTTTTTTGTTGTGAAAGGTTCAAGTGTAGCAGGTAATACTCCACTTTATTGTGTGCAGGGTTCAGTTCTGACCCAATGCAGCCATGGCTGATAAGTCCACAGTATAAACACAGAGAGGCCACGTGTAGCAGAGTATAAACACTAACAGCTGGGCCTGGGACACGCTGGGAATAGACATGAGGTGGGTCTCTCAGGAGCTCGGATAGCTCAGGGGCACGGCGTCTGTCCTGCGCTCAGCTGTGTGATAGAGCTCGCTGCAGGGACACTCACACTGGATGGATATACTGCACTACTGGGGAGGAGGGAGGCACTGAAAGAGTTAATAAGCTAGCAGGGTGAGATATAGATGTTACAAGAAGATATGATTCCCTTTACTGTGTTTGTGTCATTTAATAATCAAAAAGCAGCTGCATTGTGGCTGTCAGTCAGCTCAAGAGATTCTCTCATCAGACTGTTCTGGTTGTCAGTACCTAATTTCCTTATTACTGTATGAATTGCTTTATTTTGCATATGAAAAACATTTTAGATGGTAAGCTCTTCAGACTATTGAATCTCAAATCTGTTGCTGTGTCCCTTTAAGGCCATGAAGTCTTTCCTTTATTTCTTTAGACCATGAACCACATTAGTTGTGTGGGCAGACGTTGTACAGTCACACACCCAGACTTCCTTGTTTGATAGGACCAGGACCTCATACCTGTCCTGGCTCTCTCCCCTGCGCCCCGTTCTCCCAGCATGCTCACCTTGGCTCTGTGTCCAGTGCTCAGGCTACGGTACAGTTTGCGTCCCTGCTTCCCTGCGTTCCATATTGTGAATTGTGGCCACTGGCTCAGGACACGCTCCTCAAGGAACTGCACGCGGTGCCTCCATATCGTCTCTCTGAGGAAGATAAAATGTGATTGTCAAGATGAGGAGAATTTTTTTTATTATTATTATCCTTTATTTGTAATAAAATGCAACAGGTCAGAGTGAAGGTTACTACGCCACCAAGTACCATCTATACTGATAATTTAACCCACCAATCCGGTCTCCTCTAGGTCAGGCCCTCCCGACGTCCCTTCCAATATCAGGCCCTCCCGACGTCCCTTCCAATATCAGGCCCTCCCGACGTCCCTTCCAATATCAGGCCCTCCCGACGTCCCTTCCAATATCAGGCCCTCCCGACGTCCCTTCCAATATCAGGCCCTCCCGACGTCCCTTCCAATATCAGGCCCTCCCGAGGTCCCTTCCAATATCAGGCCCTCCCGTCGTCCCTTCCAATATCAGGCCCTCCCGAGGTCCCTTCCAATATCAAGCCCTCCCGTCGTCCCTTCCAATATCAAGCCCTCCCGTCGTCCCTTCCAATATCAGGCCCTCCCTACGTCCCTTCCAATATCAGGCCCTCCCGACGTCCCTTCCAATATCAGGCCCTCCCGACGTCCCTTCCAATATCAGGCCCTCCCGACGTCCCTTCCAATATCAGGCCCTCCCGACGTCCCTTCCAATATCAGGCCCTCCCGACGTCCCTTCCAATATCAGGCCCTCCCGTCGTCCCTTCCAATATCAGGCCCTCCCGACGTCCCTTCCAATATCAGGCCCTCCCGACGTCCCTTCCAATATCAGGCCCTCCCGACGTCCCTTCCAAAATCAGGCCCTCCCGTCGTCCCTTTTAAAATCAGGCCCTCCCGACGTCCCTTCCAATATCAGGCCCTCCCGACGTCCCTTCCAAAATCAGGCCCTCCCGTCGTCCCTTCCAAAATCAGGCCCTCCCGTCGTCCCCTTTTAAAATGAGCACAGCCGCCCCCCCTCATCGTCCCTTCCAAAATCAGGCACTCCTGGCGTCTCTCTTCCAAAATCAGGCACTCCTGGCGTCTCTCTTCCAAAATCAGGCCCTCCTGTCGTCCCTTCCAAAATCAGGCCCTCCTGTCGTCCCTTCCAAAATCAGGCCTTCTTGTCGTCTCTTTTCCAAAATCAAACCCTCCTGTCCCTTCCAAATCAGACTGTCCCTCCAGTGCCCTAAAGATCACACCCTCCAAAATCAGACCCTTCTGTCAGCCTCAAACAAGACCCTCCTGCCCCCCTTACATAAAAACTCTCCTGAACCCCCCAGATTAGACATTTCCACCCCCTTCCCCCTCAGTATCTCACACATTAAACACAGTTGTGTCAAAAGTCCACATACATATTCTACTAATAACATCCAATATATAAATGTGCCTGTAGGGTCAGCTGTTCTCTGTCAGCAGTTATTATAACTTGAGAACGTCCTCTGTCTCCTTCTCCCATACTGACACTCGGAGCAGCTGCGCAGTCTGGCGCTCGGGGGGATGCTCCTGCTGACTCTATGGGAGTTCCTTATTGCTCAGGTATAGAAGGACCCACCCTGGGGGTATTATTCTAGCTGTGATCTGGTCCTTATATCAGATCTAATTTTTTTTAACAACCGCGTCCCGTTATCCCTCCAGTAACAGAGAGAAGGGGGGCTGCTCCTGTGTATAATGGTTACATCAGAAAGTCAGTTTAAAGGGACACAGAAAAGCATGCAACGGAAGAGTCTCTTTTAAAGCATGTATAAGTTGCAGACTGAGGACACTTGGAAGAAGCTTTCACTCTGCCCCTGCCACACGTGGTAAAAATGCTACGAATATTACAAGACAATGGTGACATTATATACTTCATTTGATAAAAAGAAATGCTATAAGAGGTGGGAACGGTCAGTGTATCTGTATTTATTTACTTTTTCACTTACTAAATAGTTTGCCCATATATTGTTCTTCAATACAGGGAACAGTAAATATGGCACTTTAGTCGCAGGCAACTGAAAAACATTTTGAAAGCAAATGGAGTAAAATGTGCTTTTAAGATGTGCCACAGACATGGTATGAGGAGATCAACCTCTTCTATTCAAGACTGCTGATAAACTGGATTGGCACCTGACTGCTTTGTGTACAATGTTTTTTTTATGCATATGTCACATGGGTTTGATTAATGGCTTCAGCAGTTCTAAATTTCTAAAATGACATTTTTTATAGAGTAGTATTCAATGGATAGATAGAGAAGCTCCTCCTAATCATTTCTCTGCTACACATTTTAAAATTTTAAAAAACCTGTTTTTTTATATTTACTTGCTTTCTGTAAGTACTTATTAGTAAGTTGAAAAAGAAAATGCTCAAAATTAAAAAATCAAAGAAAAATGGTTCCAGCTAAAAATGGTTCCAGTTAAGCTAAGATATGTTTTATTAATCACACTTTTTTTTGTATCTGTCTCAAACAGATTGAATGGCGGAAAAATAACCAAAATGATCTATCTAATCTAGCCATTCTATCTACCTAAAGCTTAACTTAATCTTTAGGATGGCTTTATGCTTATCCTAGGCATGCTTGAATTCCTTACCTGCGTATGACCCCATGCCTTACACTGTAAGGCTGTTGCACATATCTACTACTCCGCTGTACTTTCACCCTTCTCTTTATCCATTTAACACCTCGGTTCACACTCAATTATAATTATTGTGTTATCACATATATAGTTGTGAGCATACGAGCTTGCTTAAGCCGTTGCTCACGCTTGCGAGGGCCGCAGTTGCTGGCATGGAGCGCCGAAGGCGCTCCATGCCAGCAACTGAGGCCCTCCTGGTCACCAACTGGATACTCAATCACTGTATTTACCTGAGCCCGCGGCCCCTCGCGTCGCGCTAATAAAAAACCGGAAGTGGGTGTACCAGAACTCACTGCACAAAACTTCAAGTCCCAGAATGCTCAGCAGCACAAGCAGTAGCCACTCAGCACATTAGGGGGCGAGTCTAATATATAATATAGCTGTGTATGTAAATCTGTCTCACTCTGCAAAAACAAATGGAAAGATAGAACTGTTTTTTTAAAGTTTATGTGTCACATTTAATGTATATATATTTAAATATTGTGGTAGGGAGGATTATCTCTGAGGACCTGGACTTTTATGTGAAATCAATATACTCTAGATGGCTTCTTATTTACATTATACAACATTATATATATATATATATATATATATATACACACACACATTATATTAAGGCGCTCCATCCCAGCAACTGAGGCCCTGGCCTGCAGCGTACGGCCCGTTGCTCACGCTGAGGCCCTGCAGCCACCTCCTCCCCACAATACCCCGCCGCTGGAGAGAGGGAGCAGAACTCCATGCCCCATTACACCCATCAGACTACTTACATTAATTGGAGCATCTCAATTCACCTCCGCCATGTCTCCCCTGCCTGCACATTTTCTGAACAGCTTCGATGAATGTAAGTAGTCTGATGGGTCTGATCGGGCCCATGAAGGCCTGGCCTTGGGGGACATGAAGGCTTAGCCTGGGGGGACATGGCATCATGGGCTGGAGGCCATAAACGTCGCAACGCAAATAACACGGCACACACATTACGTCACTCGCAAACAACATACGACACACGTTCACACGCATTACAGCCTCGCAACACTCGGACGCAACTCGCGAACATTACAAAATTAAAAACACAATACATACACACAGCACATACATAAAAAACTTACCTACAGCAACAGGGAGCATCCAGGACCTCAAAAATGCAACTTACACCTTCGTTTCAATAAAAATAAAAGAGTTTGGACAATAAAAAATTTGATATGCGAGAGAAAAAATGGCCGCCGAACAAAACGAAAACGAGGCTACAGCACTCTCAACACGTAAAAAACACCACAACACACTCGCAAAACAACACCCGAAACTCGAAAAACACCACGAAGCACCGACGGCTAATCCGCAAACACCCATAACACAGATAACCCGCCATTTTACGCCAATGCGGAAGTACACCACTACGCTAACGGTTTCGTCTCGCGCACGCACACTCTTACACTGCACGCATTCATCACGCTTACACAGCAGCTACCCGCCACTAATGCTGCAGCAATATGAAAACAGATTGTCAGCTCTTCAACACAATGCTTCAAAATAGGTAAAGTATATTCATTTATTCATCTACTATATATTTTAGTATTACACACCAAACAGCATTAGCTACCTTACGATTTGATTGCCGTCATTTTTTGACGGGCAATTCGCTAGTTTTACTATAATCCTGACACTTTGTATCACCTTTTCCCAGATAATTGGAGCTGATTATCCTTCAAACATTAATCCCCTTTCCTCTAATTACCCGAAACTCCTCTCTCCCGCGCACCTTAGCGCAGTCATTTAATAAAATAATTAACATGAGCACTGAGAGACAGATAACCCCCCAGGGTGAGGCACCCACCGGCGCAGCTTCCTCTCTGGTTTGGGCACAGACTACCTGCGATTCCTGCTTTTTGGGGGGGAGTCTCTACTTTCCCAGACTCTGAGCCAGGACAGGTGCAGCCTGGAAACCGCAGGAACTTGCAGAGCAGAATCTGATTTACAGGTTGTAAGTAGGCCAGGCCCAGAGCGTCTCGTAGTGTGGGAACCAGCCGGCACTGCAGGGGTTAACACTTTCACTTCTCTGCTAGCTACATACTCTGGTAGTATGGTGACTCTTTATAGGGACACAGCAAAGGTCTTCATCATTACATGATTTAACCAACTGGGCATGCTTCATGGTCAGAGTTAATCTATAAATCACAAGTGTATGCCCAGTTGGAATAGATTCAAATAATGATACTGCTTAAAAGAACTCTGTGACTATTATTATTATTTATCCTACTTGGCACGTAGTTTATAACCCAGCACTGTAATAGATCATTAATCACGTGACATCAAGTCATTAGGACATTGGAAGGGCCTTTATATGTAGTTTATGATTAAATACCAAACTTTCAAGCTCAGTTATTTAACACTTCCAATGAAAATATTCAATAACCAAGTGTAATTCTATTTATTTATATGGGTAATTTTTATTTCTGCATTGTCTAGGACCTTTGCTGTGTCTGACGTCACTCTCTGGATACATCGTAACGCTGTCACTTTGCCTTGTTACGTTGTAACTCAGTCTCTTCGCTGTGTTACTGTGTAACTCTGTCACTTTGCTTTGTTACGTTGTATCTCTGACACTTTGCCTTGTTACGTTGTATCTCTGACACTTTGCTTGTTACGTTGTATCTCTGACACTTTGCTTGTTACGTTGTATCTCTGACACTTCGCCTTGTTACGTTGTATCTCTGACACTTCGCCTTGTTACGTTGTATCTCTGACACTTCGCCTTGTTACGTTGTATCTCTGACACTTCGCCTTGTTACGTTGTATCTCTAACACTTTGCCTTGTTACGTTGTATCTCTAACACTTTGCCTTGTTACGTTGTATCTCTGACACTTTGCTTGTTACGTTGTATCTCTGACACTTCGCCTTGTTACGTTGTATCTCTGACACTTCGCCTTGTTACGTTGTATCTCTGACACTTTGCCGTTACGTTGTATCTCTGACACTTTGCCTTGTTACGTTGTATCTCTGACACTTTGCCTTGTTACGTTGTATCTCTGTCTCTTCGCCTTGTTACGTTGTATCTCTGACACTTTGCCTTGTTACGTTGTATCTCTGACACTTCGCCTTGTTACGTTGTATCTCTGACACTTCGCCTTGTTACGTTGTATCTCTGACACTTCGCCTTGTTACGTTGTATCTCTGACACTTTGCCTTGTTACGTTGTATCTCTAACACTTCGCCTTGTTACGTTGTATCTCTGACACTTCGCCTTGTTACGTTGTATCTCTAACACTTTGCCTTGTTACGTTGTATCTCTAACACTTTGCCTTGTTACGTTGTATCTCTGACACTTTGCTTGTTACGTTGTATCTCTGACACTTCGCCTTGTTACGTTGTATCTCTGACACTTCGCCTTGTTACGTTGTATCTCTGACACTTTGCCGTTACGTTGTATCTCTGACACTTTGCCTTGTTACGTTGTATCTCTGACACTTTGCCTTGTTACGTTGTATCTCTGTCTCTTCGCCTTGTTACGTTGTATCTCTGACACTTTGCCTTGTTACGTTGTATCTCTGACACTTCGCCTTGTTACGTTGTATCTCTGACACTTCGCCTTGTTACGTTGTATCTCTGACACTTCGCCTTGTTACGTTGTATCTCTGACACTTCGCCTTGTTACGTTGTATCTCTGACACTTTGCCTTGTTACGTTGTATCTCTAACACTTTGCCTTGTTACGTTGTATCTCTAACACTTTGCCTTGTTACGTTGTATCTCTGACACTTTGCTTGTTACGTTGTATCTCTGACACTTTGCCTTGTTACGTTGTATCTCTGACATTTTGCCTTGTTACATTGTTACAATATCTGGACTCACCTCTGTGCAGTTTCTCCTCTATCTGACCTTGGCCTGCTCTGACTTTATCCCGTATGACTTTCCTTTGTTTCCCGCCTTATAGCTGACTCTCGTTCTCCCTGGGGCTCTGAGGAGAGTTACACAACTGCCCTGCACATTCTCACAGGAGCAATTAATAGGCGGCTGCTAATTACAGAAAAAATAAAGTATTCCTTTTAACTCACTGCATCCCAGACTGCTGTGCAATGAGAAGAGTCTGTGTCTGGTTTATATAAGCTGGAGACACTGCTTATAATTTGTAAGCTAAAAGGTGCAAATAACGCTAGATTATGTATATATAATATACATAATATCATTTATTTGATTTTATTAAATAAAAAAGCATGACCTCTTATTCTTTTCTATTTTTCTGGAAAATATTTCCCTCCAGAACTTTATTAAATCCTTTGATATATATTTGCAGATTTCTCTCACATCTCCCTTCTCTCCTCTAATAGATGCACTTGTAATATATATATACTAGAGACTTGCCCGTCAAAAAATGCTGTTTGGCTGAGACATTAATTTTGTTGGTGGTCCGAAATCCTTTGGCACTCATTGAGAGCCTTCGGCGCTCATTGCGAGGCTGTTGGTTGAAGTATTTTTTTTTCTGATAGGCGCTTTTGGTGTTATTGTTTGGTCGGCGGTGATGTGTTTTTTGCGCTTATTGCAAGGCTTTGTGTGCTATGAGCAGCGTTGGCGGTCGTTGTGAGTGGCACAGTGAATGTCTTTTATGTTTATTGTGAGAGTTTTTTTTTTTTTTTTTGTGTATATTTTTTTTTGTATGCTAATGAAATAATGAATAACCAAATAAATGAATATACCGTTAGGGTAGCTGTGTACTTACTTTGTGTAAGTTAGTGTTGTAAAATGGCGGCTAATGTGTATGTGGTACGTGGCTGTGGATGATTTAGCGTCCTTGTTAAGAGTGTATCTTGTACCTCGTACGGCTTTTTGGAAAATCCGTATGTGCTTGGTGGCGTTTTGCGTGTTTAGGGTCCTGTAGCCTCGTTTTTGTTTTTTTCGCCAGCCATTTTTTCTCTCCCTGAGGGGATTTTCATGTGTCTAAACTCTGGAATTTGGACTTGCAGAGGTCCTGGGTGCCCCCCCCCCCCCTTGCTGTGGGTAAGCTTTTTATGTATTTGTTGTGTTTTTAATGTTTTTATGTGCGCGCAGGTCGGGCGTTAAGGTCATATTTTTGCAAACTCGTAATGTTTTTTTTCCCCGCGGCTCGTAGTGGTGGATGCTAAGTACGTACATTTTACGGTGTAAAGCCCGCCTGCGGCTCATTGCAGGCGACGTGGGAGACTCCATCTCCGCAAATGCGGCCCCTTGCTTCGCGACGGTCCGCATTTGCGTGCCTAAAGTCGTAGGGGGCCTTCGGCGCTCCTTGCCAACGAGCCTGCAGCGTTAGCAACAACCCGTATGTCTGACAACTATATATATATATATATATATATATATATACGTACTTGTAAAATATTTTGAATCTAAAACAATCTAAATGTACCCCATTCTGTCTACATAGAGGGGACACAGACTAGTAACTTATTGCAGGAGGCTCTGGCACTGAAGGGGTTGATATACCTCAGTCATATGACAGATAAGCAGCCTGGGAAATGCTCTGGAAATGTCCATAAAAAAGGAATAAATCACTGATTTGCATTATCTACTTCTCAAGATGTTGTGTTGTGACTTGTACAGTATAAAAAAAACAACAGGTATCTGCCTCTGGATGTCGGCGCACAGACGCTGCGAATGAGACCCATTAAATTCTTACTAATCCACTGCTAATCAGATTATAGGCTCTAGCAGGTTAGATATTATCAGACAGATTTCTAATCAAATCTCAGGGAAATAATGCTGAAAGAAACATGACAGGAGCCAAGATTCCAATAAACTGCAACAGCAGGTGCAATTACAGATAATCCTGGAGAAAAATCATGTGCATATTTTTATTTTATTATGTTTTTATTAGAAATTAGAAAGTAGACAATGTCAAATCATGCCCTTAATATATATAGATTAGAGGAGAGAGGGGGATACGAGAGAGACCTGTGTAATATAGCAAAAGGCTTTAATAAGGTTTAAGGGGAAATAGTTTTCAGAAAATGAGGAGCAAGAACAAGAGGTCATGAAGTGATGTTGGTTACAGTAATTTGTAAATGAATTACTTTATAGAAATGGTGGTGGAAGCATGGGTTAGTCTTCCAGTGGAAATGAGAAGTATAAGTACTCCTGTCCCCTAAGATTACATCCTCCTGTCCCCTCCAGATCAGACCCTCCTGCCTCCGCAGATTACATCCTCCTGTGCCCTCCAGGTCAGACGATCCTGCCTCCGCAGATTACATCCTCCTGTCCCCTCCAGATCAGACCCTCCTGCCTCCGCAGATTACATCCTCCTGTCCCCTTCCAGGTCAGACCATCCTACCCACCTCCAGATCAGACCCTCCTACACCCCCCCCCAAGATTACATCCTCCTGTCCCCTACAGATCAGACCCTCCTGTCCCACCCAGATCACATCCACCTGTCCCTCCCAGATTAAATCCTTGTGTCTCCTCCAGATCACAGCCACCTGTCCCCACCCAGATTAAATAATCCTGTCCCCTCAAGATCAGACCCTCCTGCCCCCCCAGATCAGACCCTCCTGCCCCCCAGATCAGACCCTCCTGCCCCCCCAGATCAGACCCTCCTCTCTCCCCCAGATCAGACCCTCCGGCCCCCCAGATCAGACCCTCCTGCCCCCCCAGATCAGACCCTCCTGCCCCCCCCCCCCAGATCAGACCCTACTGTCCCACCCAGATCACATCCACCTGTCCCTCCCAGATTAAATCCTCATGTCCCATCCAGATCAGAACCTCCTGCCCCCCCCCCAGATCAGAACCTCCTGACCCCACCAGATCAGACCCTCCTGCCCCGTCCAGATCAAACCCTCCTGTCCCCCCCAGATCAGACCCTCCGGCCCCCCAGATCAGACCCTACTGTCCCACCCAGATCACATCCACCTGTCCCTCCCAGATTAAATCCTCATCTCCCATCCAGATCAGAACCTCCTGCCCCCCCCAGATCAGACCCTCCTGCCCCCCCAGATCAGACCCTCCTGCCCCCCCCAGATCAGACCCTCCTGCCCCCCCCAGATCAGACCCTCTGGCCCCCCAGATCAGACCCTCCTGCCCCCCCCCCAGATCAGACCCTCCGGACCCCCAGAACAGACCCTCCTGTCCCACCCAGATCACATCCACCTGTCCCTCCCAGATTAAATCCTCATGTCCCCTCCAGATCAGACCCTCCTGCCCCCTCCAGATCATACCATCCTTTCCCCCACCCAGATCAGGCCCTCCTGCCCCCCCAGATCATACCCTCCTGCCCCCCTCAGATTACATCCTCCTATCCCCTCCAGACCAGACCATCCTGCCCCCCCCCCCCCCAGATCACACCGTCCTGTCCCCCCCCAGATCAGACAGTCCTGTCCCTCCAGATCAGACCCTCCTGTCTAGATCAGACCATTTGGCCATCTTCAGATTTAATTAACACTTTCTCTGGAAGACTCCATTCAATATGCCCCCCACCGATCAGATATTCCTGTCCCCCCGCCGATTACATTCTCCTGTCCCTTCCAGATCAGACCCTCCTCCCCTCCTCAGATTACATCCTCCTGTCCCCTCAGATCAGACCTTCCTGCCCCCCCAGATCAGACCTTCGTGTGTGTCCCCACACACAGATCAGACCCTCCTGTCCACTCTAGATCAGACCATTTGGTCCTCTTCCGATTGAATGAACACTTTCTCTGGAAGACTCCATTACTAACACCCCTTATGGAAATTAATATTCTCTCACATTTCCCCAGCACAGGGTCTCTTGTTCTGGCTCTTGTCTCTCTCTCATTTCCTAGCAAGATTGCTCTGTATAACATTAACCCTTGATCTCCTAGAAGTGCCCTGCTGAAGCACACAAGGAGTGCTAGACTCACTCTGACACGGAGTGCGTTGCCGCCTTCTCGTGGTAGCGATACTGCAAGAGACACTCATCTACACGATGGACCCCACCGTCCTTACGTAGATGCTCATAAAAAAACAGCAAATCCTCTGGAGACCCCTCGAAAAAGACAAAAAAACAAACATACTGACATTATTATCATTACCCAGAGTTATTATTTAAGATCATTTAGAGGTAATGGTCTGCAGGAAAAGCCAGTAGGGTACTTGGTTACATTAGAAGAGGAATTAGCAGCAGATAACGCTAGGTACTAATATGACGCTATAGACCCCACCAAGATATTGTTGGCCCTATTAAATTCCATACCAAATTTGCAGGAGTTACAGAGAAATTAAATTAGAAAAGGCCGCAAAAACATGGCCGGAATCCAAATCCGTAAACCCTGCTTCGGCACGTAGCAATTTCCAGCCGAGAACATAATAAATTATTCCAACCCGTAGTTATGGGTTAAGACGGAGCCAATAGTAAAATAGACCGCCATCATTATGTCACTAAAACATGGAGGTTAAACTTCAATCACTTACGGTTTTGAAGTCCGAGTGTGACCCACGTTCCAGACATAATGCAATATGAAATAATCAATAAATATAATATTCTAGTCAATGCGAGTTCTATTATATGTATTAACACATTGATTGCCGGGATTGATATAACACAGAAATTAAACATGAAACAAATTACTTCTTATTGCAGATTTGTGAGATTGAGAATGTTGTGCTATTAATCTTAATACCTTTCCTTGCTTTCCCTATAATGTAAAGAACAGTATTGTGTTTATATTTGCTTTTACAGTGCTACAGACAGGAGTTTAACCCCCTTGCAGGTCCTCTCTAGTATCCTTAGGATTTTTGGCTACATTTGCTATTGACAGGTGGGAAAACAATTGCGGGCTTGAGGACTTGTAGCAATTTGATAGCGATTTGCGATTGTAACATTTACGGGATTGAAAGATCAAAGGCTTAGCTGGGTCGGAGTTCAGATTTTGACGTCCCGTAGGGTTTTTCTGCCTGTAACCCGCAGATCCTTGGCGGGTAGCTAAAAGAGGCCAATTTAATAGCCGTAAGTCTAGCAGGCTTCTGGCACTGCGATTTGGCGAATTTAATAGGGCCCTGTGTCCAGTTCTGAGGCCGGATCTCTAAAAGGATATTAATAAATTAGAGACCAGGTGACTAAATTGGTGCAGGGTCTAAAAGACACAACTAAGGAGACACCATGACATTAATATGTATAGGTGAGTGGGTGGAGGGAGAGGGGGATATGAGAGAGACCTGCAAATATATAAAAGGGTTTATAAAGTTCACATAGAAAATATCCCCAGATAAAGAGGAGCAAGAACAAGAGGTCATTATATGAAAAGAAAAGAGTTGGAGATTTATGGAATAACCTTTCAACAGAAGTGATCGCAGTTAATACAGTATAAGGGATTATACATGGTTGGAAGAGACCAACAGCCACATAAAATTCAAAGCCCGTATGTGCAACGTGAAGCTCACAACGGCTGTGAGCTTGAAATTTGGCCGAGTTACTGTGCTATTAAATTAGAACGGGCTGCGAGTTACGAGCTTGAGACGCAAACCCGTAAACCATTTGTTGACATTGGAGGCGAGTGATCAATTAGTCAAAACCCATAGTTATTGGTTTTAGATGGAGCCAATGGAAACCAAGATCGTCATTATTGCGCCATAGAAAAATGGAGGCTGGATTTCAAACTCTTACGGGGTTCAATTACGAGTGACGATCGGACCCACAGTCCAGATATAATACAATATTAATAAAGCTGTAAATATGATATTCTATTACGTGCGAGTTACAGTACATGTATTAACACATTGATTGCCGGGATCGATATAAAACATAAATTATACATGAAATAGAGTATTTTATTTGGCCGATTTGCGATCTTGAGAATGTTGTGCTATTAATCCTAAAACCTAACATCACTTTCCCTGTTTAATAATAGTACATTACTGTGTGTATATGTGCATTTACAGTGCTATGGGTTGGACTTTACCCCCTTGTGAGTCCTCTCTATTACTCGTTGGCCTTTGGGCTCCATTTGCGTGTTACGGGGTTGAACGCCAGTGATCTTGATGCAATTGAAACGTAGCGGTTACGGGCTTTAGAGAGCAAAGGATTTGCGGCCGCGAAGTTCCACGTTCGCTCCAAACCCGCAGATCGGCAGCGGCTTGCTTTACTGGGCTAATTTAATAGCAGTAAGTCTTACGGGCTACGGTTTTACACGTAGGGGGGATTTAATAGGGCTGTTAGGGCATAGGATAACACCCCAGACACACACAAATAGAACACAAAACAAAACAGAATTTCATTGTTTAAACAGAATATACATTCAGTGGCACTTTAACTGTTTACATTCATGTAAAGACTGTCTCTCATATTCATTTTGCCTCCAGGACTACCACAAAACCACAGACACTGTGCCAGGGGTGCGAAACGTGTGGGTGTACCCTACGGACTACTGGAAGGACAGGGACTTCTGGGAAACAGACAGTGGGGCGACTGTTTAACCATTTTCCTTTCAGTCCCCGCTTGGAAAAAACTCAAAGTGACTTTTCCTTGTTCCCTGTGCCAAAAATAAGGTGTCTTGTCTTATGTCCCCGACATTCCCAGCTCTGAAACCACTTCAAGAGAACCTGAGAGGGAAGAAATACTCTGATATACGTGAGAAGTGTTCTAGACTTCATCTTTCACAGAACTCCATTAATAATACGGATTGTAGATGCAACTGAAAAGGGGCAAACAGCCACAATGAATGCAGTTTTGGCCCTTAAAGGGCAATTTCCACCTATATTTAAGTTTATTTTATATCACTCTTAGGTAAGATTAACTACTAAGCTATATGAGCAGAGTCAAAGGTTCAAGAGCCAGTTCAAGACTGCAGCTGAGTCTAAGCTGTAATGGTTCTACGTATGCTCTGTGTTCCTCAGCAGCTCACATCACCTAATATACAGAGTCTTGTAACAAGAAGACAAGAGTTAAAACCTTTATGCAGTTATCAGAATTTCTGTAAGTGATCTCTTTCACATGACAGCAACTTGTTTAAGTGAAATCTCCATTTTAAAGGACTCCTGTAGTTTAGTAAAAGTTCCACATCTAAGACTTCTAGTCTGCCTGTAGTGGGAGGGTTATCTACTGGCGATTGTTCTTCTATTTACTTCTATTGTTAACAGATTGGAGGTCATATCTAAATCCACGGTTCTTCCTATTACTGTCAGATGTCTAATCTTTTTAGCCAGACAAAATGTCCTAATTATTAAAGAAAAACTGAATAGTCTGTAATTATTTATTGTAAAATCATTTTTCACATTGTCAAGTTCTTCATAAGCTCATACTATAAATATGACACATCAGTGGCCCTTTAATTTACTAAACCAAATTCACACACTCTCCCTGCTCCCCCGGCACGTGACATATAATTCTCTTGTGTTAGCCGCTGTCCCCCCCGCTGGCTCGGTATCTGTTGTTTTTGGCCCAAGCTTGGTCTGTCCTCACCACATAGGGACGGAGGGACATTAGGGATCATCAGAGACTCGTCAGTCACCAGCTATTCTGCTGAATGTGTCCTTATAAAGTGATTTAACACCCATTCTGTGGTCCATGTTTCCTTTTTTGGATGTGTCATTTTCTTGGCTTATATTATTCATTTTAAGAAAAAATACATTTTTAGACAAACCATTAACAATTACTGAAGGATCACTGTACTGCCCTAACAAGAGGGCCGAGATGTTTAATTACACATTGACCATTAATAATGTTTATATCTGAAACTGTATAATTGCAATATTACAAATTAAACTAACTTTCAAAGATTAGAGTATAAGCCTTTTAGTTGTGCTTACTGTCTCCACCCTGATAAGGTCAGCACTGGGGTTTGGCTGAAAGACAGGTTTAAAATGGTTTTGAGAACAATCTGGTAAGGTGGCAATTAATCATACATAGGCTACAGCAAAAACGTGTTGGCAATGGAGCCTACTTAAACACAGCAAGTCTGCAGCCAATGGAGACTATTGTGTTGTGCCTGGAAATTTAGCACTGCCTGTTAAACTAAGCTGCCACCTCTCATTGACATTGTAATAGTCGGAGACAAGCAGCAAGCTGAGTCTGATCTTTGAAACTAAGACTAATTTTGAATATTACATTTTAAACAATTGAATATGAATTTTATTAATGATCAATGTCTAATTAAAACATGTACACTAGATATAAAAAGTCTACACACCCCTGTTAAAATGTCAGGTTTCTGTGCTATAAAAAAAATGAGACAAAGATAAATTATTTCAGAACTTTTTCCACCTTTAATGTGACCTATAAACTGTACAACTCAATTGAAAAACAAACTGAAATCTTTTAGGTAGAGGGAAGAAAAGATATAAAAATAAAATAATATGGTTGCATAAGTATGCACACCCTTAAACTAATACTTTGTTGAAGCACCTTTTGATTTTATTACAGCACTCAGTCTTTTTGGGTATGAGTCTATCAGCATGGCACATTTTGACTTGGCAAGATTTGCCCACTCTTCTTTGCAAAAACACTCCAAATCTGTCAGATTGCGAGGGCATCTCCTGTGCAGATCACCCCTCTTCAGATCACCCCACAGATTTTCAATCGGATTCAGGTCTGGGCTCTGGCTGGGCCATTCCAAAAGTTTAATCTTCTTCTGGTGAAGCCAATTCCTTTGTTGATTTGGATGTATGCGTTGTCATGCTGAAAGATAACGTTCCTCTTCATGTTCAGCTTTCTAGCAGAAGCCTGAAGGTTTTGTGCCAATATTGACTGGTATTTGGAACTGAATGGTTCATAGTTCCCTCTATCTTAACTAAGGATCCAGTTCCAGCTGAAGAAAAACAGCCCCAAAGCATGATGCTGCCACCACCATGCTTCACTTTGGGTATGGTGTTCTTTTGGTGATGTGCAGTGTTGTTTTTGCACCAAACATATCTTTTGGAATTATGGCCAAAAAGTTCAACCTTGGTTTCATCAGACCATAACACCTTTTCCCACATGCTTTTGGGAGACTTCATAAGTGTTTTTGCAAAATGTAGCCTGGCTTGGATGTTTTTCTTCGTAAGAAAAGGCTTTCGTCTTGCCACTCTACCCCATAGCCCAGACATATGAAGAATACGGGAGATTGTTGTCACATGTACCACACAGCCAGTACTTGCCAGATATTCCTGCAGCTCCTTTAATGTTGCTGTAGGCCTCTTGGTAGCCTCCCAGACCAGTTTTCTTCTCGTCTTTTCATCAATTTTGGAGGGAGCTCCAGTTCTTGGTAGTGTCACTGTTGTGCCACATTTTCTCCACTTGATGATGACTGTCTTCACTGTGTTCCACGGTATATGTAATGCCTTGGAAATTATTTTGTACCCTTCTCCTGACTGATACCTTTTAACAATTTCAGGAAAGACCAACTAGAGCAGCTGAACTTTATTTGGGGTTAATCAGAGGCACATTAAATGATGGCGGGTGTTTGCTGACTCCTATTTAACACGATTTGGAATGTGATTGCTTAATTCTGAACACAGCTACATCCCCAGTTATAAGAGGGTGTGCAGACTTATGCAACCACATTATTTATTTATTTATTTTCTTCCCTCCACCTAAAATATTTCAGTTTGTTTTTCAATTGAGTTGTATAGTTTATAGGTCACATTAAAGGTGGAAAAAGTTCTGAATGATTTATCTTATGATTTGTCTAATTTTTTTTACAGCACAGAAACCTGACATTTTAACAGGGGCGTGTAGACTTTTTATATCCACTGTAGCTTCCCTTGTTAGGGAGTCACAGGGATTCTTTGAAGGGAAAAATCCTAGGAAGGAGTGTATGATTCTGTCAGGATCCTAATATAGTATTCCCATACTCCCTGCCACCTCCACTGGAAGACCATTCCACATGCCTATTACTTCCAGCTGTGTTGTGAAGGCCATTCTTACCTTGCCGTCCTCCACAAACTGTCCCACGTGGCAGAACCACTCCCTGGAACAGAACCATGTGGGCATGATGACGGTGGGTCCGTGGGAGGTGAACACCTGAGGAGACAGAACAAAGGAAGCAATAAATCAGGGGCATCTCTAGGAAGGGTCAGAGTGATCTGGAGCAAAGAATCCAACTTAATGTGCAGGTGTGTGCGCAAGAGCCTCGCAGATAACACAGCGTGTGCACAAGAGACTCACAGATAACAGCGTGTGCACGAGAGACTCACAGATAACACAGCGTGTGCACGAGAGACTCGCAGATAACACAGCGTGTGCACGAGAAACTAGCAGAAAACACAGCGTGTGCACGAGAGACTCACAGATAACACAGCGTGTGCACGAGAGCCTCGCAGATAACACAGCGTGTGCACGAGAAACTCGCAGAAAACACAGCGTGTGCACGAGAGACTCACAGATAACACAGCGTGTGCACGAGAGACTCACAGATAACACAGCGTGTGCACGAGAGACTCACAGATAACACAGCGTGTGCACGAGAGACTCACAGATAACACAGCGTGTGCACGAGAGACTCACAGATAACACAGCGTGTGCACGAGAGACTCGCAGATAACACAGCGTGTGCACGAGAGACTCGCAGATAACACAGCGTGTGCACGAGAGACTCGCAGATAACACAGCGTGTGCACGAGAGACTCGCAGATAACACAGCGTGTGCACGAGAGACTCGCAGATAACACAGCGTGTGCACGAGAAACTAGCAGAAAACACAGCGTGTGCACGAGAGACTCACAGATAACACAGCGTGTGCACGAGAGCCTCGCAGATAACACAGCGTGTGCACGAGAAACTCGCAGAAAACACAGCGTGTGCACGAGAGACTCACAGATAACACAGCGTGTGCACGAGAGACTCACAGATAACACAGCGTGTGCACGAGAGACTCACAGATAACACAGCGTGTGCACGAGAGACTCACAGATAACACAGCGTGTGCACGAGAGACTCGCAGATAACACAGCGTGTGCACGAGAGACTCGCAGATAACACAGCGTGTGCACGAGAGACTCGCAGATAACACAGCGTGTGCACGAGAGACTCGCAGATAACACAGCGTGTGCACGAGAGACTCGCAGATAACACAGCGTGTGCACGAGAGACTCACAGATAACACAGCGTGTGCACGAGAGACTCGCAGATAACACAGCGTGTGCACGAGAGACTCGCAGATAACACAGCGTGTGCACGAGAGACTCGCAGATAACACAGCGTGTGCACGAGAGACTCGCAGATAACACAGCGTGTGCACGAGAGACTCGCAGATAACACAGCGTGTGCACGAGAGACTCGCAGATAACACAGCGTGTGCACGAGAGACTCGCAGATAACACAGCGTGTGCACGAGAGACTCGCAGATAACACAGCGTGTGCACGAGAGACTCGCAGATAACACAGCGTGTGCACGAGAGACTCGCAGATAACACAGCGTGTGCACGAGAGACTCGCAGATAACACAGCGTGTGCACGAGAGACTCGCAGATAACACAGCGTGTGCACGAGAGACTCGCAGATAACACAGCGTGTGCACGAGAGACTCTCAGATAACACAGCGTGTGCACGAGAGACTCACAGATAACACAGCGTGTGCACGAGAGACTCACAGATAACACAGTGTGTGCACGAGAGACTCACAGATAACACAGTGTGTGCACGAGAGACTCACAGATAACACAGTGTGCACGAGAGACTCACAGATAACACAGCGTGTGCACGAGAGACTCACAGATAACACAGCGTGTGCACGAGAGACTCACAGATAACACAGCGTGTGCACGAGAGACTAACAGATAACACAGTGTGTGCACGAGAGACTCACAGATAACACAGAGTGTGCACGAGAGACTCACAGATAACACAGAGTGTGCACGAGAGACTCACAGATAACACAGAGTGTGCACGAGAGACTCACAGATAACACAGAGTGTGCACGAGAGACTCACAGATAACACAGAGTGTGCACGAGAGACTCACAGATAACACAGCGTGTGCACGAGAGACTCCAAATTATACAGTATGTGCACAAGAGACTCGAAGATAACACAGCGTGTGCACGAGAGACTCACAGATAACACAGAGTGTGCACGAGAGACTCACAGATAACACAGAGTGTGCACGAGAGACTCACAGATAACACCGCTTGTGCACGAGAGCCTTGCAGATAACACAGCGTGTGCACGAGAGACTCACAGATAACAAAGGTGTGCACGAGAGACTCACAGATAACAAAGGTGTGCACGAGAGACTCCAAATTATACAGTATGTGCTTCATAGACTCAAATAAATGTGTGTATCCTAGAGACTCACAAATAATAGTGATTGTGCTTGAGAGACTCACAATGAATATATATAATATGTTTCAATAAGTTTCAGTATATTTTCTACATGGATTCTGCCTCCTTGTCCGCACCTTCTGCCGTCTGGTAGATACCTGGAAGCGTCCAGTGGAGGTACAGAAATGCATTCAGAGATGTCTGCCATATATATGTAAGGCTGTCCTGAGGATTTATTATGTCGGGGCTATTAGGGAGACAGGGGAAGGGGCAGATTATATGGGGCCATCTGGATTTTATCCGTTGTCCAATTCTGCACTGAATACCTAAAGCCCTGCATCAATTAAAGGGACGCAGCAAATGAAAAGTACACATCTAAACAAATATAATTACAACTGGTTGTTATAAAACATTTTCAATGTGGAGATGTGAATCTGAAACAGGTTCTTTTGAACACATATGGTGGAAATGTGAAATTGTGCATAGGTTTTGGTCTTCATATATAGATAATATGAAAAAGATTGTAAAGTGTGACATTGATTTTACACCTGAATTTGTGTTGTTCCACATGTTTACAGATGATATGGGTTGTAAAGTCAAATACATCTTAGTTCACATCTTGTTGTTGTTGTTTAGTCGTTCAGTCATGTCAGACTCTCCGTGACTCTATGGACCACAGCACGCTGGGTGCATCTCTGTCAATGCCCCTCTGAGCTCCATCAAGTTCATGTTCATTGCTTCAGTGACCCCATCTATCCATCTCCGCTCTGTCGTCCCCTTCTTCTTGTGCCTTCAATCTTTCCCAGCATCAGAGTCTTTTCTAGGGAATCCTGCCGTCTCAGGTTATGGCCAAAATATTTGAGCTTCAGCCTCATGATTATACCTTCTAATGAACAGTTTGTCTTGATTTCCTGATGTATTGATTTATTAGATCTTCTTGCAGTCCAAGGGATTCTAAGCAGTCTTCTCCAACACGACAATTTAAAGATGTCAATTCTACAGTGCTCAGATTTCTTTATGGTCCAGCTCTCACATCCGTATGTTACTACTGGGAATACTATAGTTCTAACTGTGCGGACCTTTGTTGATAGTTTAATATCTTTACTTTTTACTAGCTTGGCCAAGCTATCCTCCCCAGAAGCAAACATATTTTAATTTCATAACTACAGTCACCATCTGCAGAGATCCTGGATCCAAGGAAAATAACATCTGTCACTGCCTCCACTTCTTCCCTATCTATTTGCCAGGACCTGAGATTGACGATTGCCATGATCTTCGTCTTTTTAACATTAAGCAGCAGGCCAACTTTTGCACGTTCTTCTTTTACCCTCATCAATAAGGCCTTTAGTTCCTTCTCACTTTCAGCCATCAGAGTAGTATCATCGGCGTATCTGAGGTTGTTGATATTCCTTCCAGCAATATTGATTCCGGCTTTGGATTCATCCAGTCCAGCCTTACGCATGATGTACTCTGCATATAAGTTGAATAAATAAGATGACAATAAACAACCTTGTTGCACACCTTTTCTGATCTTGAACCATTCTGTTGTCCCATGTTCGGTTCTGACCATGGCTTCTTGGTCCATATACAGATTCTTCAGGAGGAGGATGAGATGATCTGGTACTCCCATCTCTTTAAGGACTTGCCACATTTTGTTGTGATCCACGCAGTCAAAGGCTTTAGAATAGTCTATGAAGCAAAAGTAAATGTTTTTTTTTTAACTCTCTTGCTTTCTCTATTATCCAGTGGACATTGGCAATTTGATCTCTTGTGCCACTTCCTCTGCGAAACCCAGCTTGCACATCTAGTTCTGGTAGGAGTGCAATTGTTTGATAATTGGAGCACTCTTTGGCACTGCCTTTTTTTGGAATGTAGACTGACCTTTTCCAGTCTATTGGCCATTGTTGAGTTTTTCAAATGTGTTGGCATAAGGCAAGTAACACTTTCACAGCACCATATTGTAGGATTTAGAATAGTTAAATTGGGATTCCATCACCTCCTCTAGCCTTATTACCAGCAAGACATCCTAGGGCCCATCTCACTTCGCTCTCCAAGATGTCTAGCTCTAACTCATTGGACAAATTATTGAGGTCATCACTGCTGTTAAGATCCTTCCTGTATAGATCTTCAGTGTATTCCTGCCACCTCTTCTTTATCTGATCTTCTTCTGTTAAGTCGCTACCATTTTTGTTTTTATCACGCCCACTTTGCATGAGAGGTGCCTTTTAGGTTCCCAGTTTTCTTGAAGCGATCTCTTGATTTACCTGTTCTGTTATCTTATTCTATCTCTTTACATCGCTCAGTGTAGAATGTCTCCTGGTCTCTTCTTGCTATCCTCTGGCATTCTAAGTTCACATCACAACCATGAAATGGCTAATCATTTTAAATTGGGAAAAAAAAAAACCTCTTCCACCATGGGGAGAAGTAAAAGATATAGTGTCTAGAAATACAGTTAGCAAAAAAGATTTAATTGAATTTAAGTTGAATACACAACTGAAAAGTAATATCGTCTGGAAAATGTGGGATGACTACGTAGAAACAACTAACTTATGGCTCTCTTCTTCATTCTGTACCCAGTTGATTTAAAGATCGATATGTATTGATGGAAAATCAGTGTGTATGTTTATGTTCTGTATGATTTTATATATGAATTTGTGAGTTTTATGTAAATTAAATAAAAAAAATAAAAAAATATTTTCAATGAAAGTGTTAGATAATTGAGCTTCAAAGATGGATATTTTAAGCATATATTAACTAAAAAGGCAACCCGCACTTATGAACTCTGTTTATTCAGACTATTGATTAAATCTCACCATGGAGTGATAAAGAAGCAGAGCATGCCCAGTTGGATAAATAAGTCTCCGAGACATTTACATGTTAAAGTCTTATCTTTATTCTGATTTGTACAAACTGGGCACTCTTGTAGTTTATCACCCCACTGTAAGAGGTAGTTATTCACAGGAGATAAAATTATTAGGAGAAATGGATGACTTTTTCATGTACTTGCCTAAAACTCAATTATTTAACACTTCCACTGAAAAAGATTTAGTAGCAACCAATTCTAATTAAATTTATTTATATGTGGACTTGTTATTTCTATAATAACAGGTACCTTTGCTGTGTCCCTTTAACCCGTTCACGGCAGTACAATCCAGGGGTTAAATAGAAAATCCCATCCATATTTCAGCAGAATGTGACCCCATGAATGGACGAAACTTTTGTATGTTTAATAAACATGTCCAGGCCGCGACAGAGACAGAAAACAGAGTATCCGGAAGACGCGGAGGAAGCAGCCCCACTCCATCAGTGAGCGTGAGACTGTTAGGTAAGTGTGTGTGTGTGTGTGGGGGGGGGGGGGGTTGTGAGATGGGACAGAGCAGACCCCCTGACCTGACGCAAGGTGTCCCTGGGAAAGTATCACCCAATGTCAACACACTACGGGCCTGGTGTAGGGGGTGTGTAGGTATAATGTAGAGGGCAATAAGGCACTCAACACAAAGCTCTCATATATATAGTACTCTCCTTTATGGGCAAATGCTTTTAGGAAGTTCCTAATACACTTTTACTTTAAACAAATAATTTTCCTGTAATAAACTAATATTGAGGTTTAACATTTTTACCTGTCAGTCAGCCTTTCTGACTCACCCACTAAGGACAATCTCATATTGCCAATAATTAATAATCACACCCAAGAGTCTGAATCTGTTGTCTTTAGTGTAAGCTCACTATTATCAATTATTGCATGGGATAAAATCATTAGGAGACTGGGAACATCTTTTCATGTAATGCTTAAAATACCCAACTTTCAAGCTGAATTATCTAACACTTCCAATCTAAATATTGCATAACAACCTATAGTAATTCTATTTATTTATACGCATACTTTTTTATTTGTGCAATAAGTGGGCTCTTTGCTCCTGTGATGAGGGTGAGAATGGTTCCCACCGGTGTGATCGATACAGTTTTAGAGGGTGAGGGGTGGGAATCTCTCCCACTCTCTGCACTCAGACGCTTTCCAGCGGATTTCACTTGTCACACAAACCCTACACGTGTGTTTACATATGAAGCACACGGCTCTGCGTGTGCTGCTCTCAGGCCCTGCTCACTTCCTGACATCTGTCAGGGATTCAAACCAAAAAGATGAGCAGATCTGTGCGACTCAAACATAACATAATACAGCCCTGTGCCAAAAACACAAAGTCTGATAGTGAGTTGTGGGTTTGTGGAAAGCTATTGATGCAGTAATTAATCCCACTGTTAATAACATAGTAATTAATAGCTTGATATTATATACTAACGAAGTAAGGACTTAGTATCCTGCATCTGGTTTCACAAACTGGACGATGTGAAATATAATTTAGTAGATATTGCCCACTTCTTACAACACTTTGTCTTCTGTATATTTTTCTAAAAGTCTTCTAAAATCAGTCGCAAACGTTTTCAAATAAATATATATACAGGGTCGAGTCACATTATTATGACCACCTCCTACTTTTGACGTCAGTAGCATGTAGCCAATGAAATACGGCACATGTCGTGAGCTGGCTTGGTGGGTATATAAAGTAAAATGTAGGCATTCTGCAAACATATCAACCATCGCTGTCATTGGGTAGAATGTGCAATTTATCTGACTTTGAAAAGGGGATGATCATTGGCTTTCGGTTCAAGGGTGGCAGTATTTCTGAAACAGCGCAGTATGTGAAAAGCGTGTGCTGCTGTGGTTAAAGTGTATCGTGACTGGACAAATGGCACCTATTTTAATAAATGGCGGTGAAACTGCGAAGCACCACGTGCCATTGATATCAGAGGTGGATGTCGGCTGTGAAGGTGTATGAGGGACAACGGACACGCTACAGTTGAGCAATTCAGTGTCCAAACTAACCAGGGGGCTTCCAGCCTTGTGTCTAAAATGACATTACAACCGACCTTGTTGTGTATGGGGCTCCGAAGCAAACCACTGGTCACTGCACTCATGAGGATGAGGGTTCATCGTCTGAAACTGCTTCAATTTCCATGACAGTACTGAAGTTGGACCCCTTTTGTTTGGCAAAGGGTTGCCTCCTCTGATGAGTCATGTGTTCTACTCCATCAATTAGACGGGTGTTGGCGTGTCAGGCGTGAAACCACTAACAACAAACACTCTGCAACCTTTGTTGGCATTGTCTGGGTCCACTCATACATCTGGAAGGCACTCTCAACCAACTGGGTTATCTATCCATCTTTGCAAATCAGGTACACCCATACATATCTTCCCTGGAGCGGATGGGATCTTGCAACATGAGATATGCCAGAATTGTCCGGGAGTGGTTGGAGGAGCACGATGAAGACTTCTAAGTACTTTCCTGGCCTCAACATTATCCAGACTTAAACCCCATCAAACACCTGTGGGTTCACCTCTATCGCCATGTTCGATGTATGGATTTCTTCAGCACCTGTCGGATGCACCACAGTCTGCTTGGCTCCGGATACCCTTCCAGCGTCTTATTAACTCACTACCACACCGTCTAGCGCTGTCCTTGCTGCACATGGCGGTTGTTAGGGATAATAGCTGGTGATCACATTATTATGACTCAACTGCATATAAAGTTGTTTATCTCAATATAAACTGCACCAAACTGTTAATATATGGCTCTTTAAATAACATATACTACAAACTTGAACATTTAATTAAATAACATGGGGGTCACAATTATTTTATCCTGAACTTAAAAGAATATTTTTAATACATTACACAAGATTTTTTTTTATTTGCATGAGCAATCTGAAGAACAGAAAATCACCATCATAAGAACTCCCTCTGAGAATGTTGTGTGTGTGTCTGCGTAAGGTCGTCAGCGCCATAATAGCAACATGGTTTTATATTGCTCTCTTTGTCCACACACACTGAGCCGTACAACAGCTCAGATCATGTTCAGACATGGCCAAGAAAAATCAGGTCCCTAGGACAATCTAGTGGTATGGGAGACCATGTCCCAATGAGCTTACAATCTAGTGGTATGGGAGACCATGTCCCAGTGAGCTTACAATCTAGAGGTATGGGAGACATTGTCCCAGTGAGCTTACAATCTAGAGGTATGGGAGACATTGTCCCAGTGAGCTTACAATCTAGAGGCATGGGAGACATTGTCCCAGTGAGCTTACAATCTAGAGGTATGAGAGACTCTGTTCCAATAAGCATACAACCTGGTGGTATAATGAAGTGCTGTCCCAATAAGCTTACATTCTAGTGGTCTGAGAGACCCTCCCCCAAATGAGCTTCCACTCTAATAGTATGTGAAACCCTATCTTAATGAGTTTACACTCTAGTGGTATGAGAGACCCTGTCCCAATAAGCTTACACTATAGTGATATGAGATGCCATGCCCAATGAGCTTACCATCTGTTCGTATAATGGAACCCTTCCCCAATGAGCTTACAACCTAATGGTATAATGAGAGACCCTATCCTAATGAGTTTACAATAAAGTGGTATGAGAGACCCTGCCCCAGTGAGCTTACACTCTAGCTGTTTACCAATAACCTCTTGGTGATACAATGTGGCACTTTACAGCTTGTGCTCAGATCTAATAACAAGTCTCTGATATATAACACACAATCATCACCAGTTATCTGTGGGTGTAATCTAAGTCCCGTTATCAATATCAGCCTCTAGATAAAGGATTGCACACAATGGGTCCATGTGATCACCATTATTATGGCGTCTGGCTCCAGCGCAGGACCCGGAGCTGCCAAGAACGCCCTTATCTGTGGGCTCCAGTTTGTAGCTCCATTTGTTTTATTTTGTTTATTTTATCTGTAGTTATTGAATTACAGAAATATTTCTAATTTGGCTGAAAGTCGTTTTGTGTTTGGAACATTAAAAATATTTATACTGCAGAGAAATCCAATAATTGTGCGTTTATAAGAAAGGTTACATTGGTGTAATGAGACTGTTCCAAGGAGCTTACAATCTAGTGATATAATGAGAGAGTCTGCACCTAGGAGCTTAAGCTCTATAAGTGATATAAGACACAGAAAAGGTTGCAAGTCTGTTACCACTGAAACAAATAAAGAGTACCAAGCCCAGGTTGCGTTAAAGTTTGCTAAATTATTTTAATAGCATTCAGTTGCAAAGTGCTTGTTAACTGTAGTTTAGTTATGTTATATCTGGGAACGTTTAATACAAATGAATTGCAGATTTGCAAATAATGTCCTAAGACTCGCGGATGCTGCCTCTCGGTGATTACTTGCTGACACACAGCCAAACACCTAGTACCTGGCTCCTGCCAATGACAGTGCTGTCAGCGAGCCAGAGCTCCTGAACATAGGGCAGGTACAGCAGAGATGTTAGGGGAGGGGGGTCTGGTTCCCAGGGTGGGGGGTGAGAGCTGCCAGAGGGAGCTGTCAGGTGAATCACCCACCGCTACACTTCCCATTGTGTTAGAAAAGGGTGGGTAGGGGTCCTGGAGGGTGGGGGTCCCGGTGGGTGGGGGTCCCACTGCTGCACTTAACCTGTTCACTGCATTTACAGAAATGAAATAAATAATATAATTACACCTGGTTGTTATTAAAACAAGATTGGAAATGTTAGATAACTGAGCTTGCGAGTTGTGTACCTTAAGCATAACACCCTCTCCTAATAACTTTATCCCATGTGATTCATTATCTTTCACAGTGGCGAGTAGTAAATCACATGATCAGAATAATAAGACCTTAATGTTCTTATACTGTAAGCCTATGTCAATATCCTGATGTACCTGTATGGGCTCTTGTGCTTTACCACCACACCACCACCACCACCACTGAGAAAGATAATTAAACATGTGAGATAAAGTTAGGAGAAACAGAGGATGTTGTCATGTCATTTACATAAAAAATACCCAATGTTCAAGCTCAGTTATCTAACACTTCCACTGAAATGTTTCCTAACAACCAATTGTAATTATATTTATTTATATAAGTACTTCTCATTTGTTTTTCATTTAGTAGGTAAAAGAGCGATAGAAGCACAGAGTACAGCAAAGAAATAGCACATTTGTGTTCACATTTGCGTGCCTAAAAATAATTTAAACTACTTATTTCCTACAGCTGTTGCACTGCACTCTGGGAAATTGGCCGTGGAACATGCAAATGAGCCCACAATGCATTTTCACTCCTTAGTCCAAACACTACTTTACACATGTTTTGGTAGTTTTGCATTCAAAAGAAGAGAAATAAATCACAACATTGTGGACATACACTATAATACATCCCAACAGCTTAAAGGGCCACTGTGGTCATATTTTAAGAAAAAAATGATATGCAATTATGCTGCAATGGAATCTTCCATTTTGGTTTCTAGCAAACAACTTCTTTAAAAGTCCATATAGATGTAAATGGACCCCAATGACAATTTAAAGGGACATCTTGGTTCCATTTTTAAATATGTTGTTTAAATAACAAAACTTTATTTAGAAAGAAAACAAAACACAACCTTTGCATTTGAAACATTGTATATGCAATTATTCTTCAATGTGGGTTTATACATTTCAGTCTGTACGGATTCAGTCTGCTACTCTCTCAGGGGGATGCGTCACTGAAAACTAATGTATTCTCAGTGAATGTGCTGGTAGTTTTGCTTAAATTTTCCCAAAACACATATGGTGGATATGCCCAGAATTACCTGAACCTTGGCGTAAGACGGACTTGCACTTTCAGACATACGTCAAGAACAAAATAAATGGAAAAAGAAAAGAGCAATAGTTTGACCAGCACTCTCCCACACACAGAGGAATATATTGCCTATTTTGAAGTGTGGTTCTTCAAATATAGGATTATAATGGCCCTTTGAGTGCTGTTGCAGGCAGAGGTGCAGGTATTAGCGCTCCATCTTACCTGCACAAGCTGCTCTCTCAGCCGCCTTCTCTGATCCTTCAGGGTCCCAGAAAGTTTTCGGACTCTGGATTTGCATTTAGCGAGAAGCATAGCTCCACCACTGCTAGAGTCACAGTGACTGCAGGGTCTGAAGTCCGAATATGGAGGTCGGGGGCAAAAAGCAGAACCTGCTGACTGAGTATATAGATCTGGCCAAAGGGCAAAATACTCTGAATACTACAATTAAGTGGTTGCCACAAGCTAAATCCCACAAACAAAAACAAGAGGTCAAGGGATTCGAAGTGGACAGTGGCTGGGACTAAGGCCGAAGAAGAACTGAACAGATTGCATTCTGCATCAGGAAAATCCTGCTCTGGTTCAAGAAAAACTGCACTTGTTTGTGCTATCAACATTAACAATAAAAGCATTTTTAAGAGAAAATCATAATTTTGGAGACTCAGTTTATTCATAGTAGATTGCTTAGTATCTTTGTTTTGTCACTTCCCGATACCTAGGGCATGATGGGTTGGGGAGGAGAAGATGAAGAGATGAGGAGGATTTGTCACCAACCCCCTTCACCCTCACAGGCCAAGAGCCAAGAGCTTGCATGAATATATGCAAGCCATGCTCACCAGATATACAAATGAAACCTTCACCAAAGTAGCATGGATGTCTCCAGGGTCCAACAGAGGCATCAACATTGTTTTCTATTTTAAATAATTTTATGCTCTTGCAGCCCTATTAAATTCGGGCTACGTAGAACATCATATTGTAGAAAGTAAGACCTATGGCGATTAAATTAGCCGAAAAGTAATATCTTAGGGAATTAAACCCATTAGTGCTTGACACTACAAATTCAAATGTGAGAACAACATTGGGTTAATCATAATCATATAGTAATAAAGAATTTTTATTAGTGAGAAAACAACGTCGATTAAAAGAATTTAAAAGAAATTTAAAAACACTGTGAAAGATGGTTCCTTCAATGACTCTTGTGACCACTATTGCCACTCTATTATATAGTATTCTTAGAGTGTGGTTACACAGATAATTCCTCAGAGTGTATAAAAGGGCAACTGCACAATGATTCAAGAGCTGTAGACAAAACCCATAGGTATATGTATGTATATACAATATTAATATAGATTGCTGGCAAATGAAATGAAGCACCTATTATTAGTAGAGTTATCTTGGTGTTTCAAAAATGTAAAGGCTCAGCCTCATATGGGAATGTCATGAAGTCTGATACAGATACCAGTCACTATATGCAGCAAAGCTGCTTTCCCTTAATGTATCTGTATACAAACACAACTGACATGCTGTTTGTAAAGCATTAATTATCTCCTCTTAACTAAGTTACTGAGGGTCTGTGTCAGTTCAGGGGTTAGGCAATAATAGCCCAAATTATATGCCCTTAAAAGTGCCTCTGAGTTCTTTGTAATAGAGCGTTTGCGCCTCCATTAACTCGGAGTTTCGCGCTTCCTGATTGCGGCGTGCGTGATGACGTCACGCTACGTACGCCTGTTACCTAACATGTTTCTACGTTACAAAACGTCTTTGTCAAAGGATCAAGGCGTGTACTGAAAATGAGAGCTATTTAAAGGGAGCGTTCGCCATGGTTACCAGCGCTACCGAATGTGCTACACTAAAAAACATCTCTTATGTATTATCAGCCTGGGAGGAAGGAAAATAATTAAAATAGAACTTGTATAAGATCTCAGACATAAGAGAACCCTTATATATAGTAATGCAGGATTGAAGAAATCTTCCATTTATCGGTGTGAATGCAATAGTGAATCAATGGATATAGTCTCTTCTAGTGATCAATGTGTCACTGGGAAGTGGACTTATAAAAGGAAAAGATTAATATAATATAGCATCAAGTGCTAAATAATTAAAAACCATAAAGTGCTTAGTGCAGGGGATAATAAAGTCCCAAGCCATGAGGGACTATGTACTAAATACCTATAGTGTATGAATATACAATTGAGTCCTGGTTGAGTGATAAGGAGAGCACCATCTAAAAGGGGGGGCAATAAAGTAGCCTATAATTATATAAGCTAAAGTGATAGTGTACCAAAAGATATATCTATTAGGCAAAAGTGCCCTATAAAGGAGGCGGTAAAAGTGAACTATACTAAATAAAACATATAAGTGAAACATATAAGTGAAAAATATTTAAATGAAGGGAGTATAGGAAAAACCTTCATTTAAACCATTGGGTACTTGTGCTTGAAGTTTATAAATCCATTTAGATTCAGATTGTAGTAATTTTTTTTGGAAATTGCCCCTTCTGGGCCCTGGAGTTACTGAGTCTATGATGCAGAACTTAAGTGCATCCGGATTGTTGTTGTGGCAATATTTGATATGTCTTGCTATGGGGGTATCATATTCATTAAGAATAGAGTATATATGTTCCCCCATTCTACGTCGAAGCTCTCTACAGGTTTTACCTACATAAATCTTATTGCAAAGGCATGTGGCTATATATATCACTGCTGTAGATTTACAGTTAAAGAAGTTGTTAATCTCGTAACTGAGCCCATTAATAGGGTGTATATAGTTTTTGCATGGTTTCACAAATTTGCAAAATTAGCATCTACCACATTTGTACATTCCCTTAAGGGGTTTAAGCCATGTCTTGGTCTCAATTGGATTGTCTTTGTACAAACTATGTACAATCATATCTTTGATATTGGTGCCTCTACTATATGTTATGCTTGCCTTTGGGGTTAGGGCATCTTGTATGTCTTTGTCACTTGTAAGAAGATGCCAATGTTTCTCAAGAATGTTCTTAATAATATCAGAGTCATGACCATATGTCATTATACATCTAATAAGATCCTGGTTAGATGTGTCATTTACTTTAGTGATATTATTTACCTGTTTCTTTGTGACATGTGCATTAAGCAGGTCCGTTCTATTACAAGATAAGGCATGCTTATAGGCTGATTTAAGACTCCTATTCGGATAACCTCTTGATTTAAACCGCTGTCTAAGTTTATCTGCTTCTGTTTTGAATTCATGTTCTGTACTGCAATTTCTCCGAATCCTTAAATATTGGCCTTTAGGGATTCCTCTTTTTTGGGGTCCAAAGTGCTGGCTCTCCCATTTTAATAGTGTGTTGGAGGCTGTTTCCTTTCTAAAGGTTGAAGTGCAGATTCTCCCCTCTAAGTCTTTTTTAATTTTTAAATCTAGGAAGGAGACTTCACTTTGACTTGCCTCAGAGGTAAATCTCAGGCCTAGTTCGTTGTTATTCAAATATGATATGAACGCAGTTAGATCTTCTCTGTTGCCCGTCCAGACAAGAATCACATCATCTATGTATCTTCTCCAGATGAGTATATTACTTCCAAAGGTATGTGCGTTGTCATCATATATGTATTTGTCCTCCCACCAACCAAGGAAAAGATTGGCATAACTGGGAGCACACGGTGTTCCCATTGCCGTTCCTTGTTGTTGGTGGTACCATTTATGGTTAAAGACGAAAAAGTTATGTTTCAGAACATATTCAAGCAGTGATATCAGCAGTTGGTTTAATTCTTCAAAAATGGAGCCTTTCATCTTTAGAAAGTATTTTACTGCGTCAATCCCAAAATGATGAGGAATACTACTATAGAGAGCTTCGACGTCAATGCATACCAGCCACGAGTCAGTAGGTATAGTTAGGTCTTCTAGTTGCCTAAGGATATCTGGGGTGTCCTTCACATATGATGGCAATCCCATCACAAAGTCTCTCAGATGGTAGTCCAAGAAAACACTACAATTGTGTGACAAATTATCAGTACCAGAGACTATAGGTCTTCCCGGGATAGGCCTAGTCTTTTTATGCACTTTTGGAAGGGAGTAGAAGACTGACACCGTAGGGAATTTAGGGAGCAGGAAATGATAAGTTTGATCATCAATGATTCCTGAGTGTTTAACACCATCTAAGATATTCTTGAGGGTTGATTTAAATTCAACTGTGGGGTCCTTGGGAATGATCTTATAAGTCATTTTATCCTTAAGGATCCTTTCACACATATCTTTATAGTCCATGTTATCCATTAGGACTATATTACCGCCCTTATCGGCTGGTTTGATGTGGATGGTGTTATCGTCTCTCAGTTCTTTAAGAGCTGCATATTCAGATTTAGTGAGATTGTATATTTTTTTGTAGCTCATATGATCTATGTTCTCTATGTCATTCGAGACTTGTTGTAAAAATACCCAGATGTTGGCATAATCTTTCAATTGCGGTGTGAAAGTACTTTTATTTCTCCATCTCTTAGGTTCAATTGTTGGTGTACAGTTTTCTTCCAGTAGTTCCACAAGGCCTTGTATAATCTTAATGTCCTCTTGGGGTACACCTAAGTTGAGGATTTCCCTCTCTTGCTTCATTTTATAAAACTTATGTAGAGCTAACTTTCTGGAGAACAAATTTAAGTCCTTTATGTGAGTAAAGGTATCTGCTTTGGATGTAGGTACAAAGGTTAGGCCTTTACTTAATACTGAAATATGTGACTCTTGCATTTTAAAGTGGGATAAGTTAATAATTCTTAGTTCATCCTCTCTTTTGCTGGGTATCCTTGAAATTGATTTGATCTTGTTTGTATCGATCTCCTTCCTTGAGACCGTCCTCTTCCTAAAAAAGGAGTAGGAGGGAGATCATTCTCATATCTAGAATATGGTCTTGTTAGTCTGTCAGGATCATATTGATTTCTTCTCGAGCGTAGTTCATATTGGTCCCTTCTCCAATTGGAGTTTCTTGTTCTATTATTGGTTTTATATTGATGGAAATTGGGACCTATGAGGTCTTTTCTGGTAGTATTATCCTCTATGTCTGAGGTATCATAATCAGATGAACTAATTTCAGATCCGGTTTGAGTTTCTGAATTTGCTGGTAGTCTCTTATATATTCTACCTGTCTTGAAATCTGTTTGATCTCTTAGAAATTTCCTTTGTTTGCGATCTTTAATGTCTTTTTTAAATTTGTCAATGTTAAAGTTCAATTTGTTGCACAAAATTTCAAAGTCAGAGAGGTCTTTGAATTTGTCAACTTCTGCTTGATTCAGTATAACTCTATGTTTAATGTTCTCCAGATTTTTCTGCTCAGTTTCAATAATCAAGGACATAAGGTCCATAGAGCATTTAGATAGGATTTCCTTCCATTTGGACAGAAAGGTCTCATCATTTATATTGGAGGCTGGTGTAATATTAGTCCTCAAGCCTCTAGGGATTAGTTTATTTTTCATATAATTTTGGAGACTGGATATTTCCCAGATTGATCTAATTTGCTTCCTCATATTTTTTTGAAGCTCATATAGAGCTGAATTTACATCCTTATTTTCAGTTCTGGGTTGTATTGAGGGCATAAAAGTTTCCTCTGCCTCAATTTGTAATTGTGCAAAGTCCAGACTAGTGATGTTAGCCCCTGCCATTTTAAAATTGTATAGTTTATTTTCTGGGCTAACAGCAAGCAGAGAGAGTAAAAGTGTAGACTTGTTATTACAACCCCTAAGTGTGGATTGAACCACTGTTAGAAATGAACAGAAAAGTAATATCTTAGGGAATTAAACCCATTAGTGCTTGACACTACAAATTCAAATGTGAGAACAACATTGGGTTAATCATAATCATATAGTAATAAAGAATTTTTATTAGTGAGAAAACAACGTCGATTAAAAGAATTTAAAAGAAATTTAAAAACACTGTGAAAGATGGTTCCTTCAATGACTCTTGTGACCACTATTGCCACTCTATTGTATAGTATTCTTAGAGTGTGGTTACACAGATAATTCCTCAGAGTGTATAAAAGGGCAACTGCACAATGATTCAAGAGCTGTAGACAAAACCCATAGGTATATGTATGTATATACAATATTAATATAGATTGCTGGCAAATGAAATGAAGCACCTATTATTAGTAGAGTTATCTTGGTGTTTCAAAAATGTAAAGGCTCAGCCTCATATGGGAATGTCATGAAGTCTGATACAGATACCAGTCACTATATGCAGCAAAGCTGCTTTCCCTTAATGTATCTGTATACAAACACAACTGACATGCTGTTTGTAAAGCATTAATTATCTCCTCTTAACTAAGTTACTGAGGGTCTGTGTCAGTTCAGGGGTTAGGCTATAATAGCCCGAATTATATGCCCTTAAAAGTGCCTCGGAGTTCTTTGTAATAGAGCGTTTGCGCCTCCATTAACTCAGAGTTTCGCGCTTCCTGATTGCGGCGTGCGTGATGACGTCACGCTACGTACGCCTGTTACCTAACATGTTTCTACGTTACAAAACGTCTTTGTCAAAGGATCAAGGCGTGTACTGAAAATGAGAGCTATTTAAAGGGAGCGGTCGCCATGGTTACCAGTGCTACCGAATGTGCTACACTAAAAAACATCTCTTATGTATTATCAGCCTGGGAGGAAGGAAAATAATTAAAATAGAACTTGTATAAGATCTCAGACATAAGAGAACCCTTATATATAGTAATGCAGGATTGAAGAAATCTTCCATTTATCGGTGTGAATGCAATAGTGAATCAATGGATATAGTCTCTTCTAGTGATCAATGTGTCACTGGGAAGTGGACTTATAAAAGGAAAAGATTAATATAATATAGCATCAAGTGCTAAATAATTAAAAACCATAAAGTGCTTAGTGCAGGGGATAATAAAGTCCCAAGCCATGAGGGACTATGTACTAAATACCTATAGTGTATGAATATACAATTGAGTCCTGGTTGAGTGATAAGGAGAGCACCATCTAAAAAGAGGGGCAATAAAGTAGCCTATAATTATATAAGCTAAAGTGATAGTGTACCAAAAGATATATCTATTAGGCAAAAGTGCCCTATAAAGGAGGCTGTAAAAGTGAACTATACTAAATAAAACATATAAGTGAAACATATAAGTGAAAAATATTTAAATGAAGGGAGTATAGGAAAAACCTTCATTTAAACCATTGGGTACTTGTGCTTGAAGTTTATAAATCCATTTAGATTCAGATTGTAGTAATTTTTTTTGGAAATTGCCCCTTCTGGGCCCTGGAGTTACTGAGTCTATGATGCAGAACTTAAGTGCATCCGGATTGTTGTTGTGGCAATATTTGATATGTCTTGCTATGGGGGTATCATATTCATTAAGAATAGAGTATATATGTTCCCCCATTCTACGTCGAAGCTCTCTACAGGTTTTACCTACATAAATCTTATTGCAAAGGCATGTGGCTATATATATCACTCCTGTAGATTTACAGTTAAAGAAGTTGTTAATCTCGTAACTGAGCCCATTAATAGGGTGTATATAGTATATTCATACACTATAGGTATTTAGTACATAGTCCCTCATGGCTTGGGACTTTATTATCCCCTGCACTAAGCACTTTATGGTTTTTAATTATTTAGCACTTGATGCTATATTATATTAATCTTTTCCTTTTATAAATCCACTTCCCAGTGACACATTGATCACTAGAAGAGACTATATCCATTGATTCACTATTGCATTCACACCGATAAATGGAAGATTTCTTCAATCCTGCATTACTATATATAAGGGTTCTCTTATGTCTGAGATCTTATACAAGTTCTATTTTAATTATTTTCCTTCCTCCCAGGCTGATAATACATAAGAGATGTTTTTTAGTGTAGCACATTCGGTAGCGCTGGTAACCATGGCGACCGCTCCCTTTAAATAGCTCTCATTTTCAGTACACGCCTTGATCCTTTGACAAAGACGTTTTGTAACGTAGAAACATGTTAGGTAACAGGCGTACGTAGCGTGACGTCATCACGCACGCCGCAATCAGGAAGCGCGAAACTCCGAGTTAATGGAGGCGCAAACGCTCTATTACAAAGAACTCAGAGGCACTTTTAAGGGCATATAATTTGGGCTATTATAGCCTAACCCCTGAACTGACACAGACCCTCAGTAACTTAGTTAAGAGGAGATAATTAATGCTTTACAAACAGCATGTCAGTTGTGTTTGTATACAGATACATTAAGGGAAAGCAGCTTTGCTGCATATAGTGACTGGTATCTGTATCAGACTTCATGACATTCCCATATGAGGCTGAGCCTTTACATTTTTGAAACACCAAGATAACTCTACTAATAATAGGTGCTTCATTTCATTTGCCAGCAATCTATATTAATATTGTATATACATACATATACCTATGGGTTTTGTCTACAGCTCTTGAATCATTGTGCAGTTGCCCTTTTATACACTCTGAGGAATTATCTGTGTAACCACACTCTAAGAATACTATACAATAGAGTGGCAATAGTGGTCACAAGAGTCATTGAAGGAACCATCTTTCACAGTGTTTTTAAATTTCTTTTAAATTCTTTTAATCGACGTTGTTTTCTCACTAATAAAAATTCTTTATTACTATATGATTATGATTAACCCAATGTTGTTCTCACTATTAAATTAGCCCCATAAAGCAGGCCGCTGCCGATCTGTGGATTTGGTGCGAAAAAAGCTTGCGGGATGAAGAATGTTGAACTTCGCGGCCGTAAATCCTTTGATCTGTCAAGCCCGTAACTGCTACAATTCCAATCATGCTATTAAATTGCAACAATTGCAAATTGCGAGCAAGCCTGTAACACACAAATGTAACCCAAAGCACAACTAGTGCTGGAGAGAACTCGCAAGGGGGGTAAAGTCCAACTCGTAGCACTTTAACTGGAAATATCACCACACTACTGTACATTTATTGAAAGGGAAAGTGAGGTTAGGTCTTAGAATTAATAGCACAACATTCTCAAGCCCGCAAATCGGCCCTGTAAAATACTTTGTTTAAATTTAAGTTAAATCAATGTGTTAATACATATACTGTAACTCGCATGTGATAGAATATCATATTTACGGCTTTATGAATATTGAATTATAACTAGAATGTGGGTCCGATCGAAATCATAATTGAAACCGGAAAGGCTTTGAAATCCCTCCTACATTTTTCTGCGACGCAATCTCGGTTTCCATTGGCTCCATCTGAACTTGTAACTACGGGCTTGCTTAATTGATCACCTACAATGGCGCAACTCCAACGGCCAACAAATGGTTTACGGGTTTGTGCCTCGAGCTCGTAGCTCGCAGCCTGTTTGAATTTAATAGCACAGTAACTTGCACAAATTTCAAGCCCGCAGCCGTTGCTGGTCTCACGCTGAACTTACGGTGCTCGAATTTGATGGGGCTGCTTCTCTTCCTCAAAGTTTTTGGACATATATATTCTATTCATTGTGCAGTGCTCCTTTAAGACAGGGTCTACCATATATACCAGAGTGGCTGGGTGAGCACCATGTTCATTCTATGTGGGGATTCATATCTCAGTGTGCAGAGCGCAATATTCCCATTGGCTCTTTGTGCGGCTGCGGGAGAAAAAGGTGATTTATGTATTGTGCATCTTGACTGAATGTGAGGGGCAGTCTTAGCACTTTAGTGTAAATAGATAAGTCTTAAAGAGGAATTCTCACTTGAACACCAGTTTCTCTTATATAAAAGAGTAATAGACATGTACAGTTTTAGCACTTGCCATTTATTGCTACAAAACCTCTGTATATTAGGTGATGTGAGCTGCTGAAGAACACAGAACATGTATGTAACTGTCATAGCTTTAGATTGAAAGTAGCAAGTTTCCAATCTTGTAGGGTGCTTTGGTAAAAGCACTTTCTACAAAGATTTTAAGCTCAAAACAGGGCCCTTCATTTTCTGCAATTGTTAATATTGTATTTTTCCCTGTTCTTCTCCCCTGTACAGCGCTACGCAGTATGTTGGCGCATTACAAATGAAAGTTAATAATAATAATATTAATAGCTACAGTCTGCTATGGCTCCTGAACTTTCAACCCAATCATCTCTGTGTCAGTGACAAAAATATATTTTTAAATAGCAGCTTAGGCAAGTTCCATAACTTTTACACTGGTAGGTAACCTTCTCTAAGAGTGATATTTAATTTAGTTGGAACTTACCCATTAAGCAACTTTTTGAAGATCTCTAATGACAGGGACTCTCAATCTGCTCCAGGGGACAGGTCCACAGATCTACACCTTCATGTCTAAATGATGCAAGGTAAACATTTACCTGTGATGCACTTGCTGATCAAGCACATGTTAGGGGTAGGGAACTCTGGGTATTTATACTTAAAATAAATTCACCATATTATGGGTAACCAGTGCAGAGAATGAAGGATGTGTTATGTGACAGGAGCCTTGCCGAAACATTCTGCACCATATATGTTTATTTGGAAGTCCCAAAAATAGACCATTGCAGCAGTCATGGTCAGTAGTCACAAAAGCATGGACCAGTATAGCCACCATTATGTCTGCACCACAACACATTCTACAATTTTTTTGCTGAATATACAAGAGAAGGATTTACACTGTCTATGCTATCATGGTTTAAAAAGGCCAAGTGAAAAATGATTCATGGATGAGATACAAAACTTTCAAAATAACCAAGATTTCTTCTTCAAGCCCATCAGTGGAGAATGATCAATCCTCTGAAAGCCATCATGTCTACCATCAACTAACTTTCTCCAGAAGTGAGATGGTAGCCCATGCTTCTATACAATGTCAAGGTTGGAATAAACATCTGAAAGAGGACATTGTGCTGGATGACAAGAACTAGGCCTGGAAGATGGTGCTGGCCCAAATATAACATTGATCCTAAAGAGAACATTGGTGTTTGGTGGTCCCAAAGTTGTTTTTGGGCATTAATGATCTCATAGGAAGATGTTTAGCTTTGGTAGTATCAAAGGCGATGTTAGATGTTCTTGTGTGCAAGGAGGATATTGACGTGGGAGAAGCAGGTTTGGACCTGTGATGGGAATCTGTCCTTTTATAATACCAACTACAACAAAACTTTAAAAAAAAAAACAAGTGCCATATAACGGAGCTACAACAATGCATTAATAAAGTATATGTTGCTTTTCTTGGGCCCAAGAGGTAGATAGACATTGTTGGGCCCTGCTGGAATGTTTAGACCAAAAATGGACATTGGAGTACACTGGTGTAAGAAGACCCAAAGAGGACACTGGGATTGGTTCGGCCCAAAATGGCATTGTAGTGTACATGTCTCAAAGAGGACATTGAACTTTTCATGGTCCAAAGGGGATGTCAACCAGGAATAAGCAGGTTTGGTTTGTTGCAATCTGTACTACTACAGTACAATATGGATGGAGGATAACTGTGCTGAGAGACATCACTGTGGCCTGCAAGGTTATGTTCAACCTACGTGGATGTTAAGCTTTGCTGTGCCCACAAATACCACTGGTCTTCGTTGAGCTGAAAGAGGAGATTGGGCTTCAATGGTGTCATAGAGGACAAGGACATTTACTAGCCCTAAAGAGGATGTCATGCTTCATTGTGACTGAAGAAGTCCATATGTTTTTTCCTGCCCAAAGCGAATGTTGGACAAAAAGAAAATAAAATGAAAAGATGATGGATGGGATTGGTTGGGCCAAAAGATGAAACTGGACTTCAATGGCCTCAAAGAGGACGTTGACCTTTATTAGGTCTAAAAGCCAATGTTGGAAAAAGCTGCCTCGAAAGGGAGCAGATTTCCAGGTTATGCAGAGTACCAAACATGGCAGCTACTGATGGAAATAAAAATGAATCTGCTGTTATATTTCAGAATATAACATGACCTCCTTTAACAGACAAAAGTCTGCAAGTCATAACATTTCAGTCACTAGGTCATTGGTTTCACTCAAGTTGTCTTCATATCAGAGATGTCAACTTGGACAGGACCAAATGACCTTCAGATAAGACACAGGCCAGTGATATGAGGGCTCTGTGACCTCAGGGTCCGGACACTTTGCTGGCTCAAGATATTTCAGGTCATTGTGTCAACAGAGAGATGAGTCTTAAAATAGAGACCAGAGCGAGGAGAGCAAATATTTGAGACTGGCCAGCCTGCAAGGAATATTTAAAGATCACTTTGTTCAGTATATTCCAATATGTTTTTAGAGAGCAAATAAATAAAATAAACAACGCCTGAACATTTTTGACTTTCACGTTTACAATTATTCTTTACTATGGGGGACCATTTTTTTGTCAGATGATTATGCCTGCTATTTTCTCAGGAGGGTGTGTTCTTGTAAACAAATTAGGTTTTTTGTAGACTCCCTGGCAGTTTTGGATGGCACATTCCCACTGTGTAGACAGAAGTTTCCTCTGCTTTCAAAATCAGCAGAACTAAAATGACAGTTTCAACTGCAGTATTTTTGCATATATTTAGATTTTCTTTAATTTTATAAACATTCTACCAATTTTGAAGTGTACTTTAAAATAGTATGTTTTAAATATAGCTCTGTAGTGGCCCTTTAATTTCTCACAGCCGCAATATAATATGATACACAGAAAAACTTCTTATTGTTAAAAATAGATGCATGGGGTGTAATTACATAGAGTTGTGTAATGTTTTGCTGCCAAATCAAATTACACAGAACAAACAGCCAAAAAATACAGAACCCAAGGAGAAAAATCTAAGACATATTATGGCACATGAAGGATGCCCATTCTCCTATCTACCCAAAAAGGGTAGTAAAAAAAAATGTCCCCACGTTTTCCATCCTCTACTTGATGGTGCAGACCACATATGTGACTTTTTAAAGCCCCCTGTGATGCCATAACAAGACAATCTAGTCATTTTAATTATGAACCATCATTACTCAATTCCGATGTAATAATTTTTAACAACATTCAAAATTAAATTTGCTTTCAAAGATTAGGGTTTTGGCCACCAAGTGAGCCTATTAAATGATAAATATGTCAGAGGGGAAGGGGAGACAGGTCTAAAAGGTTTTTCAAACAAACTGATTAGATAGGATCCATCGGTTGCCCCCACAGCAAATAGCTAGTTGCCCAAGGAAACAACTTTAACAGAGCAAGTCTCCAACCAATAAAATCCACTGTCGGGAAGATAAAGCCGCTTCCCCCCATTGTCCTTATAGCGGGTGGAGACCAGCTGCAGAGTCTGAACTTTGAAAGTAAGTTTACTACTGAATATTGTTTTTTGTTTTAATCATTGAGTGGGTTCCCTGGTAGTCCAGTGGTTAGGATTCGGTGCTTTCACCACTGCCACATGGGTTCGATTCCAGTCAGGGAACCAAAAGGTCACACCACCCTGAAGCCGAGCAGCGTTGGGCTTGGTCAGTACTTGGATGGGAGACCACCTAGGAATACCAGGAGCTGTAAACTGTGTCCACTGGAGAAGGAACTGGCAACCCACTCCAATACCTCTGCCATGAATATCGAGTGGATCAGCATGACCATGGACATACAGATATCCTGGTGAAAAATGTATGAATGATCTATACATAATTAAAACTTCTAGCTTACGCTGTCAATGCACTACGGTGGACCATTACGTTTTCCAGAGCTAAGATCTCTCATGTTTCATGCAAAAAACAAAAGGTAATACATGGAGTTTATATTCATGTTAGAAATAAGCCTGGAGGACCAGCAGGTGGATGTGACTCCCATGGAAGGTTTTCCAGAGGTGCTGGTTTGTGCCAAATCCACGGAGGGCTCAGTATGTGTGTGCGTGTGTGTGTGGTCCCTGTAGGATCAGGTTTCCCAAAAACACGTATGACCGGTCGGTCCGGATTTACAGGCCAGATTACATCAACAAACAGAGAGAGGCTTCCAAATCTGGAGAGACATCAGAGGCTGCGCGGCAAACACTGCATCACGGCGCTGTTATTATGGAGCTCCAAACACTGCGGTGCTGCATACTACTCTACTACTCTAATTATTATTAGAAAAAAGTACATTTAATACCCTAGGGTTCCCTGGTGGTCCAGTGGCTAGGATGTAATGGCAGCAGACATTTTGCCTCTGTTCCTAACAAAATTAGATACCTGGTAGGAACATTGTAACAATGCCATCATCACGCCCACCTCCCAAGCCCGTTGTCTCGGGGTTCTACTGGACCCTGCCCTCTCTTTCATTCCTCACATACAGTCACTAACAAAATCTTGCCTTCTCCATCTAAAAAATAATTTCCAAAATACGCCATTACCTTACACAAGACACAACTAAGATTTGAATACATTCCCTCATAATTTCTCATCTCGACTACTGCAACTCGCTCCTTGTTGGCCTACCCACCACCCGCCTCTCCCCACTTCAATCCATTATGAAGGCCTCTGCCAGACTCATCTTCCGTACACATCGTTCAGTGTCGGCAGCTCCTCTTTGTCAATCTCTCCACTGGCTTCCCTTAGCCTTCAGAATAACATTTAAAATCATGACCCTAACTTACAAAGCCCTCAACAACAGCGCACCCCCATACATCTCTGCTCTCGTCTCCAAATACTCCCCCACACGCCCTCTTTGTGCTGCTAACGACGTTCTTCTCTCTACCCCTCTTGTCACCTCCTCTCACTCCCGCCTCCTTTTATCGTGCTGCCCCTATTCTCTGAAACTCCTTGCCTCGCTCCACAAGACTATCCTCCTGCCTTAAATCAATCAAAAACTCACTAAAAACACATCTCTTTAAAGAAGTGCATAACCTTCCACCCTAACACGCACAACACTGCTCTCTCCCTACTGTACCACATACAAACCTTAACCTTTAGATTGTAAGTCTGCGAGTTTTCAATCCTGCGCAGTGCTTTAGGGAAAGCGCTATGGACACCGGATTCCAAGCTCAAAGACAGGGCCCTCCATTCATCGCAATGTGTGAATCTTGAACTTGTCATTGCCTGTAACTTAATTTATGTATAGCGCTACGGAATATGTTGGCGCGTTACAAATAAAGAATAATAATAATAATTCAGGTGCAATCTGTATTCTCCTGTATTGTTAAGTGACTATGTAAAGTGGCAGTCTTTCAACATAACTGAAGAGTAAGCCTCACTAACATAAACCGGCCTCAGGCTCCAAAACTACCAGTAAGATGGAGTCTGGTTCTACTCTACTTCAGTGGTCATTTAACTTGGACTGACCAAGATTCCACTCATTTAAAGACGGGAAAGGCAGTAAACATATAAAGTTAGGGTCTGATGAATAAACAATAATGAAATAATAATTAAATCTGGTATTAAACGCTCTCAGGGCGGGGGGGGGGGGGGGACAGGTTGACATTATGAGTAATAAGTACCTTATAGATCAGACCTCACTTATATACTGTGTCCGGTTTAATTCAAGCTCAATTATCTAACACTGCCATTTAATAATTATATGTATTTATCTGTGTACTTTTCATTACTTTCATTTAAAGCTGTTGTTTTTGGAGACTGAGCTATGAATTATTGTAATTACGTTTTGCAGTTAATTGCACCGGTGTCATTTTGCTGGTTCAGTGTGAGGGCGACGCCAAGACAAAAAGGAACAACAGTTTAAAATTGTGGCGTAAAAGATTATCATGATAAATGTTGTGTATTTTGCTAGAAAAAAAAGGTTTTGGTTTTTAACCTCTTGTCTAAAACTTCAGATAATTAACTTGTATAATTATTTTGTTAAAAACTTCAGATACAGCCCAAAGCTTTGGTAAAATAAATGAACTATAAAGGGTTTAAGGGCATGATGTCTGGCACAGCTCGTAGTGCACCCTGGGAAAAATGTCTTAGAGCAAAAGAAGTGGCTAAAAGAGGCTGCTCTCTGAGTAGGTAACCAGACCTACAGAACAAACCTACTTAGGTGTCAATCGTTCTCAGACTGGGCGACTCTGACTCCGTTTTTGTTTTTGCTCAGAGAAAAAGATATCTTTTGCCATGTGCGGACAGTGCCCACTCACTGTGTGCCACGCAATGCCACGTAATGCCCACTGACACCACATTGTGGCTGGGAGCCAGTTAAAGGGCCACTAGGATTATTTTTTTTCTATATTAAATTTTGAATAAATAAACTTTAAAAAAAACAAAATATTTTTAAAAAGTCAAACTTTACATTTGCAGCTTCTATATATGAAATTATTCTTAATTGCAGAGTTACAGCTTCTTCTTCCGGGAAGTGTGTCATGGCAGTTTTAGTTGCCTATGTTTATCCAATTACTTTTAAGCCAAGAAGCCAAGAGTTCCTACTAGGTGATCAGGCAAACGGCACCACCACAGGACCGGGAGGACAGGGAGACAGTACAAACAAACATTATCTCATATAATACGTACCTGAAATTATATGCACAGTCTAGAAATAATATAGTGTTTAGTAACACTGGAAATTTTAAAAAACATCTTTGTTGGATTATTTATATTTGTAGGTGTATGGTATAAAATTTGAGAAAGAGAGAGGGAGGGAAACAGAAAGAGAGAAATAAGAAGGGACAGAGATAGGAAAGAGGAGACCGAGAAAAAGAGAGAGGGAAAAGAGATTGTATATCTATGTGTATATACAGTGGATATAAAAAGTCTACACACCCCTGTTAAAATGTCAGGTTTCTGTGCTGTAAAAAAATGAGACAAAGATAAATCATTTCAGAACTTTTTTCAGCTTTAATGTGGCCTATAAACTGTACAACTCAATTGAAAAACAAACTGAAATCTTTTAGGTGGAGGGAGGAAAAATAAAAAAATAAACCCCCTGCACACCCTCTTATAACTGGGGATGTAGCTGTGTTCAGAATTAAGCAATCACATTCCAAATCGTGTTAAATAGGAGTCAGCATACACCTGCCATCATTTAAAGTGCCTCTGATTAACCCCAAATAAAGTTCAGCTGCTCTAGTTGGTCTTTCCTGAAAATGTCTTAGTCGCATCCCACAGCAAAAGCCATGGTCCACAGAGAGCTTCCAAAGCATCAGAGGGATCTCATTGTTAAAAGGTATCAGTCAGGAGAAGGGTACAAAAGAATTTCCAAGGCATTAGATATACCATGGAACACAGTGAAGACAGTCATCATCAAGTGGAGAAAATATGGCAAAACAGTGACATTACCAAGAACTGGAGCTCCCTCCAAAATTGATGGAAAGACGAGAAGAAAACTGGTCTGGGAGGCTACCAAGAGGCCTACAGCAACATTAAAGGAGCTGCAGGAATATCTGGCAAGTACTGGCTGTGTGGTACATGTGACAACAATCTCCCGTATTCTTCATATGTCTGGGCTATGGGGTAGAGTGGCAAGACGAAAGCCTTTTCTTACGAAGAAAAACATCCAAGCCAGGCTACATTTTGCAAAAACACATCTGAAGTCTCCCAAAAGCATGTGGGAAAAGGTGTTATGGTCTGATGAAACCAAGGTTGAACTTTTTGGCAATAATTCCAAAAGATATGTTTGGCGCAAAAACAACACTGCACATCACCAAAAGAACACCATACCCACAGTGAAGCATGGTGGTGGCAGCATCATGCTTTGGGGCTGTTTTTCTTCAGCTGGAACTGGATCCTTAGTTAAGATAGAGGGAATTATGAACCATTCAGATCCAAATACCAGTCATTATTGGCACCAAACCTTCAGGCTTCTGCTAGAAAGCTGAACATGAAGAGGAACTTCATCTTTCAGCATGACAACGACCCAAAGCATACAGTACATCCAAATCAACAAAGGAATGGCTTCACCAGAAGAAGATTAAAGTTTTGGAATGGCCCAGCCAGAGCCCAGACCTGAATCCAATTGAAAATGTGTGGGAAAATGTGATTCTCGGAACTCTGAGCTGGAAGCAGGTTTTTTAACTTGCTTTAGACATTCAAGTGTGAACACAGATGTACTTTTTATTTACTGTATATATATATATATATATATATATATATATATATATATATATATATATATATATATATACATATATATATACATACATACATACATACATACAGTTGTGCTCAAAAGTTTGCATACCCTGGCAAAAAATTTGAAATTTTGGCTTTTATTTTGAAAATATGACTGATCATGCAAAAAAAATTATTTTATTGAAGGATAGTGATCATATAACACCATTTATTATCACATAGTTGTTTGGCTCCTTTTCTAAATCATAATAATAACAGAAATCACCCAAATGGCCCTGATCAAAAGTTTACATACCCTTGAATGTTTGCCCTTGTTACAGACACACAAGGTTACAAACACAGGTTAAAATGGCAATTAAAGATAAATTTTCAACACCTGTGTTTTTTTAAATTGCAATTAATGTCTGTGTATAAATAGTCAATAAGTTTGTTAGCTCTCACGTGGATGCACTGAGCAGGCTAGATACTGAGCCATGGGGAGAAGAAAAGAACTGTCAAAAGACCTACGTAACAAGGTAATGGAACTTCATAAAGATGGAAAAGATATCCGAAGCCCTGAAAATGCCAGTCAGTGCTTTTAAGAAGTGGAAAATTCGGGGATCTCTTGATACCAAGCCAAGGTCGGGTAGACCAAGAAAGAAATCAGGAACAACAGCCAGAAGAATTGTTCGGAATATAAAGAAAAACCCACAGGTAACCTCAGGAGAAATACAGTCTGCTCTAGAAAAAGACGGTGTGGTTGTTTCAAGGAGCACAATACGACGATACTGGAACAAAAATGAGCTGCATGGTCGAGTTGCCAGAAAGAAGCCTTTACTGCGCCAATGTCACAAAAAAGCCCAGTTACAATCTGCCCAACAACACCATGTCACGCCTTACAGCTTCTGGCACACTGTAATTTGGAGTGACGAGACCAAAATAGAGCTTTATGGTCACAACCATAAGCGCTATGTTTGGAGAGGGGTCAGGAAGGCCTATAGTGAAAAGAATACCATCCCCACTGTGAAGCATGGTGGTGGCTCACTAATGTTTGGGGGGGGGGGGGCTATAAAAGCACGAGGAATCTTGTGAAAATTGATGACAAGATGAATGCAACATGTTATCAGAAAATACTGTCAGACAATTCGCATTCTTCTGCACGAAGGCTGCAAATGAAACGCTTTTGGACTTTCCAGCCTGACAATGCCCCTAAGCACAAGGCCAAGTTGACCCTCCAGTGGTTACAGCAGAAAAAGGTGAAGGTTGTGGAGTGGCCATCACAGTCTCCTGACCTTAATATCGAGCCACTGTGGGAAGATCTCAAACGCGAGGTTCATGCAAGACGAGCAAAGACTTTGCATGACCTGGAGGCATTTTGCCAAGACGAATGGGCAGCTATACCACCTGCAAGAATTAGGGGCCTCATAAACAACTATTACAAAAGACTGCACGCTGTCATTGATGCTAAAGGGGGCAATGCACAGTATTAAGAACTAAGGGTATGTAAACTTTTGAACAGGGTCATTTCATTTTTTTCGTTGTTACTGTGTTGTGTTTTATGATTGTGCCACTCTGTTATAACCTACAGTTGAATATGAATCCCATAAGAAATAAAATAAATGTGTTTTGCCTTCTCACTCGTGTTTTCTTTAAAAATGGTGCATATATTACCAATTCACCAAGGATATGCAAACTTTTGAGCACAACTGCATATATTTATATATATATATATATATATATATATATATATATATATATATATATATATATATATATATATATATATTTACAGTTTGTGTGTGCAGTGTATATAATGTATTTATATGTATAAAATATATTCTAAATAGATATAGATATAAAATATTATTTTGACGCTTCTTAGTTCTACATTAGCATTTCTTGCCCTTTATCTAGATAGAAAAATTGGCAGGGTAGATTCATTCTATATGCTTTCATAAATACCCAGTATGGGATCTGCTAGTCATATTGACAATGTCAAGAGCACCCCATCAGAGTGTTATCTACACGCAGTGCCCCAGAGACAGGGAGTGAACGAGCTGCGGAACATGAGACCTCATCTCTCCACACTTCATGATATGTCTTACGTATAAAATACACCAAAGATAAAGAGGGGGCAGAAAAACATCAAAGAAGACAGCAAAGAAAGGAGAAGATACATGGCTGAGATGGGGAACAAATTAGAGTCTCTTTAAAAAAATATATATAAATTGGCACGTTCTGAAAGTAAAGTTGACAGTAGTTATTTCGATCTCTCTGTCTCTCTCTCTTTATATATATATATATATATATATATATATATATATATATATATATATAGAGAGAGAGAGAGAGAGAGAGAGAGAGAGAGAGAGAGAGAGAGAGAGAGAGTAGTACAAACAAGGAATAGTACATTAGTGATTCTATTTGAATGGCTAAGAAATAAGTTAATAAAAACTTATCTCCAAATTTCTCAGAAATACAGTATATGCACTGCACTCTGGGAAAACTGGACTGACATGCAAATGAGACCACATAATGAACCGTCACTCTGTCAGTCCAAACCATTTTAAACATGGCTCCTTTTAAGCATATGCTTACTGTATTTCACAGTTTTATGCATAGCAACGGATGGATTTTATATATATATATATATATATAAAACACACACTCATTTTTTCAACATGTATACTAGTGAGAAAAGAGAAAAGAGCAGACTTTCAGGAGTATGTTTATTTTGCTGTCTGCTCTACAAGTTTGAGGAGAAGGGATGGCACTTTATTTTATTTTTGTGGTTGTTTCTTGACCCAATCAGATTAGAAGCGTTGAGTTCTAAAATGCCAGTGACACAGCACTGAGTAAATGACAGCACCCTGTGTCCTCAAGCTTGCTAAGAGCTTATACTGGCCCCATATGAAAACCCATTGTAATTACATTTATTTAAACATGCCACTTTGTATAGGAGGCATTACAGTTAAAAAGCAGATTATAGCTCACACCTAGACTGCTGTACTGGGACGTCCTTTGAGTAAATGCCACATAAATAAGTAAAAGACTATTATTGACGCCAAACAAATACAGAAATACTGAGATGATGATCTGTTTGTTTCTGACGTGTCCCCTTCCTGTCCTCACCTTACAACAAACAAATGGTGCAGTGTAGGTGTGAATGGCAGCGCGTACGGGCTTGTCACAGCATCACATCCATCCAGACAATGGTACCGGATTATAGGACAAAGCAAAGCGCACACAATGACATCAGAGCGCACTGCACCGGCTGGTGTGCCCTGTACATGAAATCATCTAATTATTGGGCACTCACGGCTACCTCACTCTTTATAAGTAAACTGCTAATATAGGAAGCCAGGGTCTCAGGGCCAGGGTCTCAGGGCCAGTGCCCTATATGTTAAGTACTCTCCTAATATAGGAAGACTCCGAGCCAGGGTCTCAGGGCCAGGGTCTCAGGGCCAGGGTCTCAGGGCCAGTGCCCTATACATTAAATAATCTCCTAATATAGGAAGACTCCGAGCCAGGTTGACAGGGACTGAGACAGTGCCCTATACAAGAAATAATCTTCTGATATAGAAAGACCCCAAGCCATGGTGTCAGGGACTGAGCCAGTGCCCTATACATGAAATAATCATCAGTACCCCTGCCAATAATGTCTCACCTCACCCCCTGCACCCATGGTAAGAGCTCCTGATCTCACCCACTTGTACCCTTGCCAGCAATATCTGACCTCACCCCCTGCACCTATGGTAAGGGCTTCTGGTATCATTAACCTGTACCCCTGCATGTAATGTCTCACCTCACCCCCTGCACCCATGGTAAGAGCTCCTGACCTCACCCCTTGCACCCATGGTAAGAGCTCCTGTATCACCCACCTGTTCCCCTGCCAGTAATGTCTGACCTCATCCCCTGCACCCATGGTAAGAGCTCTGGTATCACCCACCTGTACCTCTGCCAGTAATGTCTGACCTCACCCCCTGTACCCATGGTAAGAGCTCCTGTATCACCCACCTGTACCCCTGCCAATAATGTCTCACCTCACCCCTTGCACCCATGGTAAGAGCTCCTGTATCACCCACCTGTACTCCTGCCAGTAATGTCTGACCTCACCCCCTGCACCCATGGTAAGAGCTCCTGTATCACCCACCTGTACCCCTGCCAGTAATGTCTCACCTCACCCCCTGCACCTATGGTAAGAGCCCCTGTATCACCCACCTGTACGCCTGCCAGTAATGTCTGACCTCACCCCCTGCACCCATGGTAAGAGCTCCTGTATCACCCACCTGTACCCCTGCCAGTAATGTCTGACCTCACCCCCTGCACCCATGGTAAGAGCTCTGGTATCACCCACCTGTACCTCTGCCAGTAATGTCTGACCTCACCCCCTGCACCCATGGTAAGAGCTCCTGTATCACCCACCTGTAGCCCTGCCAGTAATATCTGACCTCACCCCCTGCACCCATAGCTCCTGTATCACCCACCTGTACCCCTGCCAGTAATGTCTCACCTCACCCCCTGCACCCATGGTAAGAGCCCCTGTATCACCCACCTGTACGCCTGCCAGTAATGTCTGACCTCACCCCCTGCACCCATGGTAAGAGCTCCTGTATCACCCACCTGTACCCCTGCCAATAATGTCTCACCTCACCCCTTGCACCCATTGTAAGAGCCCCTGTATCACCCACCTGTACGCCTGCCAGTAATGTCTGACCTCACCCCCTGCACCCATGGTAAGAGCACCTGTATCACCCACCTGTACGCCTGCCAATAATGTCTGACCTCACCCCCTGCACCCATGGTAGGAGCACCTGTATCACCCACCTGTACGCCTGCCAATAATGTCTCACCTCACCCCTTGCACCCATGGTAAGAGCTCCTGTATCACTCACCTGTACCCCTGCCAGTAATGTCTGACCTCACCCCCTGCACCCATGGTAAGAGCTCCTGTATCACCCACCTGTACCCCTGCCAGTAATGTCTGACCTCACCCCCTGCACCCATGGTAAGAGCTCCTGTATCACCCACCTGTACCCCTGCCAGTAATGTCTGACCTCATCCCCTGCACCCATGGTAAGAGCTCCTGTATCACCCACCTGTACGCCTGCCAATAATGTCTCACCTCACCCCTTGCACCCATGGTAAGAGCTCCTGTATCACCCACCTGTACCCCTGCCAGTAATGTCTGACCTCACCCCCTGCACCCATGGTAAGAGCTCCTGTATCACCCACCTGTAGCCCTGCCAGTAATATCTGACCTCACCCCCTGCACCCATGGTAAGAGCTCCTGTATCACCCACCTGTACCCCTGCCAATAATGTCTCACCTCACCCCCTGCACCCATGGTAAGAGCTCCTGTATCACCCACCTGTACGCCTGCCAATAATGTCTCACCTCACCCCTTGCACCCATGGTAAGAGCTCCTGTATCACCCACCTGTAGCCCTGCCAGTAATATCTGACCTCACCCCCTGCACCCATGGTAAGAGCTCCTGTATCACCCACCTGTACCCCTGCCAGTAATGTCTCACCTCACCCCCTGCACCCATGGTAAGAGCTCCTGTATCACCCACCTGTACGCATGCCAGTAATGTCTGACCTCACCCCCTGCACCCATGGTAAGAGCTCCTGTATCACCCACCTGTACCCCTGCCAATAATGTCTCACCTCACCCCTTGCACCCATGGAAGAGCTCCTGTATCACTCACCTGTACCCCTGCCAGTAATGTCTGACCTCACCCCCTGCACCCATGGTAAGAGCTCCTGTATCACCCACCTGTAGCCCTGCCAGTAATATCTGACCTCACTCCTTGCACCCATTGTAAGAGCTCCTGTATCACCCACCTGTACCCCTGCCAGTAATGTCTGACCTCATCCCCTGCACCCATGGTAAGAGCTCCTGTATCACCCAAATGTAGCCCTGCCAGTAATATCTGACCTCACTCCTTGCACCCATGGTAAGAGCTCCTGTATCACCCACCTGTACCCCTGCCAGTAATGTCTGACCTCACCCCCTGCACCCATGGTAAGAGCTCTGGTATCACCCACCTGTACCCCTGCCAGTAATGTCTGACCTCACCCCCTGCACCCATGGTAAGAGCTCTGGTATCACCCACCTGTACCTCTGCCAGTAATGTCTGACCTCACCCCCTGCACCCATGGTAAGAGCTCCTGTATCACCCACCTGTAGCCCTGCCAGTAATATCTGACCTCACCCCCTGCACCCATAGCTCCTGTATCACCCACCTGTACCCCTGCCAATAATGTCTCACCTCACCCCTTGCACCCATGGTAAGAGCTCCTGTATCACCCACCTGTACGCCTGCCAGTAATGTCTGACCACCCCCTGCACCCATGGTAAGAGCTCCTGTATCACCCACCTGTACCCCTGCCAGTAATGTCTGACCTCACCCCCTGCACCCATGGTAAGAGCTCCCGTATCACCCACCTGTAGCCCTGCCAGTAATGTCTGACCTCACCCCCTGCACCCATGGTAAGAGCTCCTGTATCACCCACCTGTACCCCTGCCAGTAATGTCTGACCTCACCCCCTGCACCCATGGTAAGAGCTCCTGTATCACCCACCTGTAGCCCTGCCAGTAACATCTGACCTCAACCCTTGCACCCATGGTAAGAGCTCCTGTATCACCCACCTGTACCCCTGCCAATAATGTCTCACCTCACCCCTTGCACCCATGGTAAGAGCTCCTGTATCACCCACCTGTACGCCTGCCAGTAATGTCTGACCACCCCCTGCACCCATGGTAAGAGCTCCTGTATCACCCACCTGTACCCCTGCCAGTAATGTCTGACCTCACCCCCTGCACCCATGGTAAGAGCTCCCGTATCACCCACCTGTAGCCCTGCCAGTAATGTCTGACCTCACCCCCTGCACCCATGGTAAGAGCTCCTGTATCACCCACCTGTACCCCTGCCAGTAATGTCTCACCTCACCCCCTGCACCCATGGTAAGAGCTCCTGTATCACCCACCTGTAGCCCTGCCAGTAACATCTGACCTCAACCCTTGCACCCATGGTAAGAGCTCCTGTATCACCCACCTGTACGCCTGCCAGTAATGTCTGACCACCCCCTGCACCCATGGTAAGAGCTCCTGTATCACCCACCTGTACCCCTGCCAGTAATGTCTGACCTCACCCCCTGCACCCATGGTAAGAGCTCCCGTATCAACCACCTGTAGCCCTGCCAGTAATGTCTCACCTCACCCCCTGCACCCATGATAAGAGCTCCTGTATCACCCACCTGTATGCCTGCCAGTAATGTCTGACCTCAGACCCTGCACCCATGGTAAGAGCTCCTGTATCACCCACCGGTACCCCTGCCAGTAATGTCTGACCTCACCCCCTGCACCCATGGTAAGAGCTCCTGTATCACCCACCTGTACCCCTGCCAGTAATGTCTGACCTCACCCCCTGCACCCATGGTAAGAGCTCCTGTATCACCCACCTGTACCCCTGCCAGTAATGTCTGACCTCACCCCCTGCACCCATAGCTCCTGTATCACCCACCTGAGCTTTGGACATAAAAGTCTCTCACTGAGGACAATAACCTCTATATGTCACATTTATGGCTTTGGTTGCACAGTATTTGGTCATTGAGGACTGTAGTGTTCAGAGTAACAAGCGCTGCGTGTCCCGTCCCCAGTGTGCCTCTTACACCCAGCACCAGGGAAGCCTCAGCAGTCTCTTTATGTCTTTCATCCTTGTGTACCCCCCACAGAGCAATACAAAGCACTTCAAAACTGAATGTACTTGTAATGTATTAGTATAGTAACTTATCACAAGCTACAATAACCCCCCACATCTCCATATTAACATTTTAAGGAGACTTGTTTCTCTCTGATTACACAGGCATCATCATGGCTGTTACCTCCCAGAATGCACCACTGCACATTCTTGCAAGAAAACCTTACTTCTCATGCACTTTAGATTGTAAGCTCTTTTGCTGCAGTGATATCTTTCTCCCTTTGTTTCATTGCAAATTAATAATCTATTCACTATTATATGTTTCTGTTGAGTTATTTACCACATTTTAGCATCCATCTATACCATACCGATCTAGAAGTACTCTTAGATTTATTTTATATAAGACAAGGTTTTATACATTAAATAATTCATTTTTTGTGCATGAAAAATATATTACGTTTAGAAAACTAACATATAGAAAAATAAAGTACTCATATTGTTCAGCTGTGACCGCAGAAGCTTTATAAATAAGTCTTACGGCAGATAACTAACATATTATTTTATATCACCGCTCAAGTCTCCTAATCACATCAGATCTCCAGAAAATGAGACATCACTATAATCTGAATTAATAGGATCTGTGACTGGGACAGAATTTAAAGTATTGCTGGGAGAGGTCAAAACATTGTCAGAAATAGAGATGGTGTAATGTTATATTTAGTTATAAGGGTGTGATATCGAGGGGGGGACCAGGCCAGTACATGGCAGGTACTCTTCTGATCCCCCCTGCGGATCGCCCGCCCATGGATGCCTCTATTCTTCCCCATCTCGGTACGTTCCTGCCTCTGTTATAATAAACAATAGCTTTATCTGTACAGAAACTTGGCAGCGCACTTGAGGGCCCTACTTGGTCTCTCTCCAAACTGTCTAACATCTCACTGCCAGGACAATCTGACAGGCACCTTGCAAAGTCTTAAAGACACCAAAAAGAGGATTTTCCAGTAATTTTTAGGCGCTTCATACCCACAGGTGCAGTCTTGTCGAGAAGGAGGAGATGTGTCAGTCAAGAACACAAGGGGCTAGAGCTGGGTGATTAAGGAAGGCCGAGAGGGGAGAAAAGGCAGCTGAGACAGAAAGAGATGGTAGAGAGAATGAGAGAAGAGATAAAGAAGAAGGAAAGGAAGAGGAGAGAGCGGAAATGAGAGGACAGAAAGAGAAGAGAGAAAATACATTGTGTGAGAAAGGTTAGTGAGAGTGAGACAGAAGAGAATGAGAAAAGAGAGAGAGATGGAAAAATAGGGAGAGAAAGCAAAAAAGAAAAAGAGAGGGAGGAGAGAGAAAATCAAGAGAAAAGAAGAGAGTGGAGAAAGAAGAAGAGAGGGAGATGGAAAAATAGGGAGATAAGAGAAAGAAAAAAAGAAAAAGAGAGGGATGAGAGAGAAAATCAAGAGAAAAGAAGAGAGTGGAGAAAGAAGAAGAGAGGGAAATGGAAAAATAGGGAGATAAGAGAAAGCAAAAAAGAAAAAGAGAGGGAGGAGAGAGAAAAATCAAGAGAAAAGAAGAGAGTGAAGAAAGAAGAAGAGAGGGAAATGGAAAAATAGGGAGATAAGAGAAAGCAAAAAAGAAAAAGAGGGGGAGGAGAGAGGAAATCAAGAGAAAAGAAGAGAGTGGAGAAAGAAGAAGAGAGGGAGATGGAAAAATAGGGAGATAAGAGAAAGCAAAAAAAAAAAGAGAGGAGAGAGAAAATCAAGAGAAAAGAAGAGAGTGGAGAAAGAAGAAGAGAGGGAGATGGAAAAATAGGGAGATAAGAGAAAGCAAAAAAGAAAAAGAGAGGGAGGAGAGAGAAAATCAAGAGAAAAGAAGAGAGTGGAGAAAGAAGAAGAGAGGGAGATGAGATGAAAAGAGAAAAGGAAAACCTAGAGGGAAGAGAGAATGAGTAATAGAGAGGGTATAGTGAGAAACAAGAATAAGAGAGTTTAATAAAGAGAGAAGAGGGGGAGAGAGTAGAGTGAACAGAAGAGGAAAGAACATGGGGGAGGTGGAAAGAGAGGAGAGAGAGAAGAGAAGGATATAGGATGGAAGGGAGTAAAAGGGACTGAAGAGAAAGAATGGAAAGGGATGGATGAGAGAGAAAAGAGTGACATAAGCTATTAAAGGAAAATTTAAAGCAATTTGAACGAACTTGAATATATATCACAGACGTATCATATTACACAATCTACTCAAATAAACACACCTCTGATCTGTAATTTCTCTTGGAGTTCTTGAGCTCATTTACTAATTTGTCTCTACCCCTGCCACTGGAAGGCTGTTCCATGTATCTACCATCAGATAAAGTTGCATATTTTGCCTTTAACTTCATAGCATAACCTCTTGTTCTGGCTCCTCTTTGTCTGGAAGATATTTGCCACCTAAATCTTATTAAACCCTTAAAATATTTGCAGGTTTCTCTTATATCAGCCTTTCCCTTATTGTCTCCAAGCTATAAATATTATAAGTGCTTCAATGTTTCAATAACCGCCTAAAAGTGAGCATAGGGTGCAAGCTCTTTGACCAAGCCCTTGTAGCGACATTTATACAATACTATACAGACAGTACAGAGGTTACACGTTGATGTCACTGAACGCTAAGCACAATCAGAGGATTAGCCTCTCGGGCCCCGCCTGTGATTGATCGACTTAGATGCGCTGGATTAATATGCTTTTTATTGAGGATTTGGCCCCACAAGAGTGACTTCACCTGACTCCGTATTCTCACGCGTCCCCTCCTGTGTCCGACCTGACAAACTGGTACATGTGAGCTATTCAAAAACTGTCCACTGAAGGGTCGGGGAGCTCAAAGCTACTATTTTGAAGAATTACACTTGAAAATAAACCATTATTTTTAGAAAAAAACAGGCTCAAATTAATCCTCAGGATGGCTCTAAGCTTATGCCTGGTATAACTCACCATACCACCTCCGCTGGAAGGCGATGCCACCTATCTACCACCCTTTCTGTAAAGTAGTACGATCTCACATTATCACTAAAACTTCTATAGAGGGACATTAGTACTGACCTTTATCTGACTGGGGGTCTATAGAGGGACATTAGTACTGACCTTTATCTGACTGGGGGTCTATAGAGGGACATTAATACTGACCTTTATCTGACTGGGGGTCTATAGAGAGACATAAGTACTGACCTTTATCTGACTGGGGGTTTATAGAGGGACATTAATACTGACCTTTATCTGACTGGGGGTCTAAAGAGGGACATTAGTACTGACCTTTATCTGACTGGGGGTCTATATAGGGACATTAGTACTGACCTTTATCTGACTGGAGGTCTATAGAGGGCATTAGTATTGACCTTTATCTGACTGGGGGTCTATAGAGGGACATTAGTACAGACCTTTATCTGACTGGGGGTCTATAGAGGGACATTAGTACTGACCTTTATCTGACTGGAGGTCTATAGAGGGCATTAGTATTGACCTTTATCTGACTGGGGGTCTATAGAGGGACATTAGTACTGACCTTTATCTGACTGAGGGTCTATATAGGGACATTAGTACTGACCTTTATCTGACTGGAGGTCTATAGAGGGACATTAGTACTGACCTTTATCTGACTGGAGGTCTATAGAGGGCATTAGTACTGACCTTTATCTGACTGTGGGGTCTATAGAGGGACATTAGTACTGACCTTTATCTGACTGGGGTCTATATAGGGACATTAGTACTGACCTTTATCTGACTGGGGGGCTATAGAGGGACATTAGTACTGACCTTTATCTGACTGAGGGTCTATATAGGGACATTAGTACTGACCTTTATCTGACTGGAGGTCTATAGAGGGACATTAGTACTGACCTTTATCTGACTGGAGGTCTATAGAGGGCATTAGTACTGACCTTTATCTGACTGGTGGTCTATAGAGGGACATTAGTACTGACCTTTATCTGACAGGAGGTCTATAGAGGGACATTAGTACTGACCTTTATCTGACTGAGGGTCTATAGAGGTACATTAGTACTGACCTTTATCTGACTGGGGGGCTATAGAGGGACATTAGTACTGACCTTTATCTGACTGAGGGTCTATATAGGGACATTAGTACTGACCTTTATCTGACTGGGGGTCTATAGAGAGACATTAGTACTGACCTTTTTCTGACTGAGGGTCTATAGAGGGACATTAGTACTGACCTTTATCTGACTGGGGGTCTATAGAGGGACATTAGTACTGACCTTTATCTGACTGGAGGTCTATAGAGGGACATTAGTACTGACCTTTATCTGACTGAGGGTCTATAGAGGTACATTAGTACTGACCTTTATCTGACTGGGGGTCTATAGAGGACATTAGTACTGACCTTTATCTGACTGGGGGTCTATAGAGGGACATTAGTACTGACCTTTATCTGACTGGGGGTCTATAGAGGACATTAGTACTGACCTTTATCTGACTGGTGGGTCTATAGAGGGGCATTAGTACTGACCTTTATCTGACTGGGGTCCATAGAGGGACATTAGTACTGACCTTTATCTGAATGGGGGTCTATAGAGGACATTAGTACTGACCTTTATCTGAATGGGGGTCTATAGAGGACATTAGTACTGACCTTTATCTGAATGGGGAGTCTATAGAGGACATTAGTACTGACCTTTATCTGACTGGGGGTCTATAGAGGGACATTAGTACTGACCTTTATCTGACTGGGGGTCTATAGAGGGACATGAGTACTGACCTTTATCTGACTGGGGTCTATAGAGGGACATTAGTACTGACCTTTATCTGACTGGGGGTCTATAGAGTGACATTAGTACTGACCTTTATCTGACTGGGGTCTATAGAGGGACATTAGTACTGACCTTTATCTGACTGGGGGTCTATAGAGGGACATTAGTAATGACCTCTATCTGACTGGGGGTCTATAGAGTGACATTAGTACTGACCTTTATCTGACTGGGGGTCTTTAGAGGGACATTAGTACTGACCTTTATCTGACTGGGGGTCTATAGAGGGACATTAGTACAGACCTTTATCTGACTGGGGGTCTATAGAGGGACATTAGTACTGACCTTTATCTGACTGGGGGTCTATAGAAGGACATTAGTACTGACCTTTATCTGACTGGGGGTCTTTAGAGGGACATTAGTACTGACCTTTATCTGACTGGGGGTCTTTAGAGGGACATTAGTACTGATCTTTATCTGACTGGGGGTCTATAGAGGGACATTAGTACTGACCTTTATCTGACTGGGGGTCTATAGAAGGACATTAGTACTGACCTTTATCTGACTGGGGGTCTTTAGAGGGACATTAGTACTGACCTTTATCTGACTGGGGGTCTTTAGAGGGACATTAGTACTGATCTTTATCTGACTGGGGGTCTATAGAGGGACATTAGTACTGACCTTTATCTGACTGGGGGTCTATAGAAGGACATTAGTACTGACCTTTATCTGACTGGGGGTCTATAGAAGGACATTAGTACTGACCTTTATCTGACTGGTGGTCTATAGAGGGACATTAGTACTGACCTTTATCTGACTGAGGGTCTATAGAGGGACATTAGTACTGACCTCTATCTGACTGGGGGTCTATAGAGGGACATTAGTACTGACCTTTATCTGACTGGGGGTCTATAGAAGGACATTAGTACTGACCTTTATCTGACTGGGGGTCTATAGAGTGACATTAGTACTGACCTTTATCTGACTGAGGGTCTATAGAGGGACATTAGTACTGACCTTTATGTGACTGGGGGTCTATAGAGGGACATTAGTACTGACCTTTATCTGACTGGGGGGGTCTATAGAGTGACATTAGTACTGACCTTTATCTGACTGGGGGTCTATAGAGTGACATTAGTACTGACCTTTATCTGACTGGGGGTCTATAGAGTGACATTAGTACTGACCTTTATCTGACTGAGGGTCTATAGAGGGACATTAGTACTGACCTTTATCTGACTGGGGGTCTTTAGAGGGACATTAGTACTGACCTTTATCTGACTGGGGGTCTATAGAAGGACATTAGTACTGACCTCTATCTGACTGGGGGTCTATAGAGTGACATTAGTACTGACCTTTATCTGACTGGGGGTCTTTAGAGGGACATTAGTACTGACCTTTATCTGACTGGGGGTCTATAGAAGGACATTAGTACTGACCTTTATCTGACTGGGGGTCTATAGAGGGACATTAGTACTGACCTTTATCTGACTGGGGGTCTATAGAAGGACATTAGTATTTATTTGAGCATTTACAAGTATTACTAAACGGCCCTGTGTGTAATATGCGCGGCGCAGAGGCATTATCTGTACCATTTCCATATGATGCCTATAATTTCGCTGGCGCTGAGTGCTGGCGTCTGTCGGCGGGCGCGATATCTACAAGCGCAGCGCTGTTCTAGCACTTGTGAACACAGGGTACAGGTGGGCTCATTATCAGGTGAGGCCTCTGTCAGCGCAGGATTCCTGCAGCCCCTGAACAATCCCGTCTTGTTCCTACACGCCGCGCAGCTTCTGTCGCAGGTACACAACATGCTTTGTTCAGCCAACTGCAGGGAGTTTCAGTCATGATATCCGAGACAGGACAATTCTTCTAAATAACTTTATGTCACTGCTGAAATTAGAGGCTGTCAATCAGTTTGTGAAGACAGGTGCCCCACCAGGACAGAGGAGAATAAATCATATATAATTCCTATAATTAAGTTATAATTTGCATCATTAAACTGAACAGAACACGTTTTAAAGCACCACTGTATGATGAAAAAATACATGTAAAAAAATCTGAAGAGATTAAATGACACAGAAAAGGTCTCACTTATTGAAGACAGTAGACAGCGAAGGGCCATAAAATGATATAGAAATTATTGTTATTTTACTGAAAGAGCCTCCCTCTGAGCTAATGGGATTATAAGCAGAAATATATTAATATCAGTGGTGAGGGTAATAAACAAGACAGCATGTATAGTTGGAAAGAGTAATAATAGTGACAGAGATAACAAGTTAATGCAATTGTTAAATGTCTCTGCCACTATTACTGGATGTGCCCTCACTGGTAATCTTAATTTCTATTAATAATGCCAGTAATATAGGGTGTATTTTTCTTTGTTAATTTGTAAATAAAATTACTTTAATTAGGCAGGACCAATGCTATAAAGCTGGAAAAGAACATAAAGCCTCTGCTGGTCTATGGAGATATCCATGATACTTTGGTTAAGGTTGGGTATGTGCTAGGAAAGATGTGTGTGTGTTTGTGTCGCTTAGTCGTGTCCGATTCTCTGTGACCTCATGGACTGCAACACACCATGATGATCTATTGGTATTCATGGCAGAGATATTGGAGTGGTTTGCCAGTTCCTTCTCCAATGGGCCACAGCATACAGTTCCTGGGATTCCTCAGTGGTCTCCCATCCAAGTAATGACCAGGCCCAACCATGCTCGGCTTCAGGGTGATGTGATCTTTTCGTTCCCTGAATGGAGTCGAAACTCAGGTCATAGCAGTGAAAGCACTAAATGCTATTATTATCATTATTGTTTATTTGTTATGGCCAATATATTCCGTAGCGCTAGAATCCTAACCAATGGACCACAAGGGAACCCGCAAAAAAAGATAGTAAGCATCAAATTACAAAATATCCAATGATACAATTCCCCATTCCCTCTCCCCCAAACCTTCAATAAATAAGAAAAACGCCCTATCAGTTCCAGAAGGGTCTGTCCTTGGAAACTAATGAGCATTACATTAGACCAAAAGAAAGCACTGGCTGTTTTAGGTGCCACTGTCCCTTTAAACTTCACCAGCAATCTTCCCCACCTCAGCATGTAGATCAGCAGATAATAAAATGGTAGATTTAACTGTATTTGATTTGTAATAAACTAGAGCATGGATACATATATATTTATTTTACGTTCAAAAAATTTTTTCTTATTTTCAATTGTAATTCTTTAAACAGAGGAAATCTAAATAGATGACAACACTGGCCCTTTAAATGCGCTGCAGGCCAGCCTGGCAGTGGAAGGGTTACTAAATTTGCAATGCGTGTTTGATGGGATAAATTAAGTCTTTCTTGCAAGAAAAATGTGATATTTGTCCATGTCATGTGATCTCTGGGTGCGAGGTCTGTATCCTGCGCTGACATCAGCCTCTGGCACGCGACAGAATAGCGCAAGTGTCCAGAGTCCCCGTGACAAACGCCAGGCTTCATGGGACCCTCTGGCAGCCTCCAGACTCCTCTCTCAGCCAGTTCGGACACAAACCGGAAAAAGCCAACGTGTCCGGATCAAAGAGGCGCAGGACGGGCGAGCGGGTGCCTGGACCTGAGCCAGGAGTGAGCCGGGGGGATGTGGGGTGTGTGCGCGGCATCCGGGGAGGATGTGCCTGTCTTGTCTGTGAGAGCAGATGTGGTGTCAGAACATAAGGGGGCAAAACAGGCGCTCACAGGGGGTTCACGCTCACAGTAACCCTTTCACCACCAGAGGTGGAAAACAGATTTATATTGTAACTGACTTTTAGTTGTTTTTGGATCTCTGGTCCTTGTAATATGTGGATTATGAATTGATACAGAGGGGAAAAAAACTATTAAAAAAAAAAAACACTGGGACATTACGAATTGTCATAAATGTATCCACTAAAGCTGGATGCAACAAGTGATTTGAAGTTGGAAGATGTCAGACTTAGGGGTAATGTGAGAAAGTACTACTTTACAGAAAGAGTAATAGATAAGTGGGACAGCCTTCCTGTGGAAGTGAGAGAGACATGCCTGAACTAAACATAAGGCCGCACATTTAAGCCAAATCTTTTTATGTAGACAGAATGGGCAGACTAGATGGCCCTTCTGGTTCTTATATTAAGACAATGATAGGAGTCACAGACCAAATTGGGGGGGGGGGGGGGGGGGGGGGTAATCACAGGATGGATTCTGTGCTCCCCCACCCTCCAGGCGATGGAGATAAATAGACATCATAAGACCTCGGACCACGATCACAAGATACTGACAATCCAGGGGAGTGGTGACTGCCTGGGATATAAGGAGCTCAGTTATAGGAACAATGTAATTTGGGGAAAACTTTACATATTTGTGAAGTATATAAAAAAACTAAAAACATAAGCAGATATTAGATAGATAGATAGATAGATACAGATAGATAGATATATAAATATAGATAGATGGATAAATAGATGGATGGATAGATAGATAGATAGATAGATATAGATAGATAGATACATACAGATAGATACATACAGATAGATATATACAAATAGATGCATATAGATATATATATATATATATATAGATAAATAGATGGATACATATAGATATATACATATAGATAGATAGACAGATAGATAGATAGATAGATAGATATATAGATATGCATAGATATTGATAGATAGACAGATAGATAGATAGATAGATAGATAGATAGATAGATAGATAGATAGATAGATAGATAGATAGATAGAGACAGACAGACGGGTAAATGTTTGCAAGGTCCCTTTAATTTCCTGCCTGTCCCACACATGGTTTGCTAAACAATCCTCTGTTTAATACACTTGTTTATTTTCAAATAAACAAAAGCACATTCATTTCCTATTTTGATTTGCTGCTGTGTTTTAAACATTATATAAATATTGTTCTTTTGCAAGAATAGCGATGTTTCCATGTGTAGATTTGCAGCACGGGAATGTTTTTGCAGTGTTTGAGCAGCCGTTCTCCCCACCTTTATAAAACCTCCCTTATTTCTGACACTGCAAAAGGTCCAGTTACTGAGAAATGTAAGTCCAGATATAAATATACAGTAATTACAATTGGTTGTTCATTTTTTAGGAGTGGAAATGTTAGATAATTGTGCTTGGAAATTCAGCATTTGAGCATTACCTTAAAATACTCTCCCTCTCTGTAAGTTCCTTCATCTATGGATTATTTTAGTTTAAGTGCATAAAAATATTATATTTATTATTAAATCTTTATCCAGGCTCCTACACTAATTACTTTCCTATCTTTAGTCCTGATACTTGGGTATTTTGGCCCATTTCTGTGTCTTGGGGAATGGATGGATTCCAAAGCCACTGGCTGTCACAGTGATACTCAGCACTCAGAGGCAGCGCAGCAGTGTTTGTACAGACACATCAGTCTCTTTCTCACTTGTAACATGTCAGGGTGCACTCTCAGGATGAAAGGACATGTTACAGTCACAGCTGGGGTTATAACCTCTTTACAACAACATGGAAAAACGCACAGTCCATTTATATTCTTAGCAAAGTCTCACACGTGTTGTACAGAAAAACATAGTGTCATCATGTTACATACAGAGAGGGGGAGAAAAGGAGAGAGAGGAAGAGAGAGAGAGCGAGAGAGAGGGAGAGAGAGGGAGAGAGAGAGAGAGAGGGAGAGAGAGAGAGAGAGAGAGAAAGCGAGAGAGCGAGAGAGAGAGAAAGCAAGAGGGTGAGAAAGCAAGAGGGTGAAAAAGCGAGAGGGTGAGAAAGCGAGAGGGCGAGAAAGCGAGAGGGCGAGAAAGCGAGAGGGCGAGAAAGCGAGAGGGAGAAAAAGCGAGAGGGAGAGAGAGCGAGAGGGAGAGAGAGCGAGAGGGGAGAGAGAGCGAGAGGGAGAGAGAGCGAGAGGGAGAGAGAGAGGGAGCGAGAGAGGGAGAGAGAGGGAGCGAGAGAGGGAGAGAGAGGGAGCGAGAGGGAGCGAGAGGGAGCGAGAGGGAGCGAGAGGGAGCGAGAGAGGGAGCGAGAGGGAGCGAGAGCGAGAGGGAGCGAGAGGGAGCGAGAGGTAGAGAGAGCAAGAGGGAGAGAGAAGGAGAGAGAGGGAGAGAAAACGAGAGGGAGGGAAAGCGAGAGGGAGGGAAAGCAAGAGGGCGAGAAAGCAAGAGGGAGGGAAAGCGAGAGGGAGGGAAAGCGAGAGTGAGGGAAAGCGAGAGTGAGGGAAAGCGAGAGGGAGGGAAAGCGAGAGGGAGGGAAAGCGAGAGGGAGGGAAAGCGAGAGGGAGGGAAAGCGAGAGGTAGAGAGAGGGAGAGAGGGAGAGAGAGCGAGAGGGAGTGAGAGGGAGCGAGAGGGAGCGAGAGCGAGAGGTAGAGAGAGCAAGAGGGAGAGAGAGGGAGCGAGAGCGAGAGGTAGAGAGAGCAAGAGGGAGAGAGAGGGAGAGAAAGCGAGAGGGAGGGAAAGCGAGAGGGAGGGAAAGCGAGAGGTAGAGAGAGGTAGAGAGAGCGAGAGAGAGCGAGAGCGAGAGGGAGCGAGAGGGAGCGAGCGGGAGCGAGAGCGAGAGGGAGCGAGAGCGAGAGGAAGCGAGAGCGAGAGGAAGCGAGAGCGAGAGGAAGCGAGAGGGAGCGAGAGGGAGCGAGAGCGAGAGGGAGGGAAAGCGAGAGGGAGGGAAAGCGAGAGGGAGGGAAAGCGAGAGGGAGGGAAAGCGAGAGGGAGGGAAAGCGAGAGGGAGGGAAAGCGAGAGGGAGGGAAAGTGAGAGCGAGAGGTAGAGAGAGCGAGAGGGAGAGAAAGCGAGAGGGAGGCAAAGCGAGAGGGAGGGAAAGCGAGAGGGAGGGAAAGCGAGAGGGAGAGAAAGCGAAATGGAGAGAAAGGGAGAGAAAGCGAGAGGGAGAGAAAGCGAGAGGGAGAAAAAGCGAGAGGGAGAAAAAGCGAGAGGGAGAGAAAGCGAGAGGGAGAGAAAGCGAAATGGAGAGAAAGGGAGAGAAAGCGAGAGGGAGAGAAAGCGAGAGGGAGAAAAAGCGAGAGGGAGAGAAAGCGAGAGGGAGAGAAAGCGAGAGGGAGGGAAAGCGAGAGGGAGGGAAAGCGAGAGGGAGGGAAAGCGAGAGGGAGAGAAAGCGAGAGGGAGAGAAAGCGAGAGGGAGAGAAAGCGAGAGGGAGAGAAAGCGAGAGGGAGAGAAAGCGAGAGGCAGAGAAAGCGAGAGGGAGAAAAAGCGAGAGGGAGAGAAAGCGAGAGGGAGAGAAAGCGAAATGGAGAGAAAGGGAGAGAAAGCGAGAGGGAGAGAAAGCGAGAGGGAGAGAAAGCGAGAGGGAGAAAAAGCGAGAGGGAGAGAAAGCGAGAGGGAGAGAAAGCGAGAGGGAGGGAAAGCGAGAGGGAGGGAAAGCGAGAGGGAGGGAAAGCCAGAGGGAGGGAAAGCGAGAGGGAGAGAAAGCGAGAGGGAGAGAAAGCGAGAGGGAGAGAAAGCGAGAGGGAGAGAAAGCGAGAGGGAGAGAAAGCGAGAGGCAGAGAAAGCGAGAGGGAGAAAAAGCGAGAGGGAGAGAAAGCGAGAGGGAGAGAAAGCGAGAGGGAGAGAAAGCGAGAGGGAGAGAAAGCGAGAGGCAGAAAAAGCGATTGGGAGAAAAAGCGAGACGGAAGGAAGGGGAGGGGGAGAGAAAGTGAGAGGGTGAGAAAGCGAGAGGGAGAGAGAGGGAGAGAAAGCGAGAGGGAGAGACAGCGAGAGGGAGAGAAAGCGAGAGGGAGAGAAAGCAAGAGGGAAGGAAGGGGAGAGGGAGAGAAAGGGAGAGGGAGGGAGAGGGAGAGAAAGCGAGAGGGAGGGAAAGCGAGAGGGAAGGAAGGGGGGAAAGCGAGAGGGAAGGAAGGGGAGAAGGGGAGAGGGAGAGAAGGGGAGAGGGAGAGAAGGGGAGAGGGAGAGAAGGGGAGAGAGAGAGAAGGGGAGAGGGAGAGAAGGGGAGAGGGAGAGAAGGGGAGAGGGAGCGAGGGAGAGCGAAAGGGAGAGAAAGCAAGAGTGTGATAAAGAGAGAGGGTGAGAAAGCGAGAGGGTGAGAAAGCAAGAGGGTGAGAAAGCGAGAGGGTGAGAAAGCGAGAGGGTGAGAAAGCGAGAGGGTGAGAAAGCAAGAGGGTGAGAAAGCGAGAGGGTGAGAAAGCGAGAGGGTGAGAAAGCAAAAGGGAGAAAAAGCGAGAGGGAGAAAAAGCGAGAGGGAGAAAAAGCGAGAGGGAGAAAAAGCGAGAGGGAGAGAAAGCGAGAGGGAGAGAAAGCGAGAGGGAAGGAAGGGGAGGGGGAGAGAAAGCGAGAGGGAGACAATGCGAGAGGGAGAGAATGCGAGAGGGAGAGAAAGCGAGAGGGAGAGAAAGCAAAAGGGAGAAAAAGCGAGAGGGAGAAAAAGCGAGAGGGAGAAAAAGCGAGAGGGAGAAAAAGCGAGAGGGAGAGAAAGCGAGAGGGAAGGAAGGGGAGGGGGAGAGAAAGCGAGAGGGAGACAATGCGAGAGGGAGAGAATGCGAGAGGGAGAGAATGCGAGAGAGAGAGAATGCGAGAGAGAGAGAATGCGAGGGAGAGAATGCGAGAGGGAGAGAATGCGAGAGGGAGAGAATGCGAGAGGGAGAGAATGCGAGAGGGAGACAAAGCGAGAGGGAGGCAAAGCGAGAGGGAGGCAAAGCGAGAGGGAGGCAAAGCGAGAGGGAGGCAAAGTGAGAGAGAGAGAGAGAAAGAAAGAGAGGGAGAGAGAGAGAGAAGAAAGAGAGAGTGAGAGAGATAAAGAGAGGGAGAGAGAGAGAGAAAGGGAGAGAAAAAGAAAGTTAGAGAGAGGGAGACAAAGTTAGAGGGAGAGAAAGTGAGAGGGAGAAAAAGGAAAGAAAGAAAGAAAAAAAGAAAGAAAGAAAGAAAAAGGGAGAGAGAGGGAGAGAAAAGGAGAGGAAGAGGAATGAGGAAGAGGAATGAGGGGGGGAGAGGGAGAGAAATGTAGAGGAAAAGAAAGAGAGAAAGAAAGAGAAAGGGAGAGAGAGGGAAAGAAAGGGTGTGAGAGAAAGGGAGAGAAAAAGAAAGGGAGAGAGAAAAAGAAAGGGAGAGAGAGGGAGACAAAGTGAGAGGGATAGAGAGGGAGAAGGGGAGAGAAAGAGAAAGAAAGAAAAAATGTAGGGAGAGGGAGAGAATGCTTGGATAGGGAGGGAGGGAGAGAGAGGGGAAGAAAGGGAGAGAGAGGAAGTGATATATACATAGAGAGAGAATGAGAGAGGGAAAAGAGAGAGAAAGATAAGGAAAGAGGTAGAGAAAGGGAAAGATAAAGAAAGGGAGAGAGAGAGAGAAAAGGAGAGAGGGGAAGTGAAAAAAGGGAGAGAGAGAGAGAGAGAGAGAGAAAAGGAGAGGGAGGAAGTGAGAAAGGGAGAGAGAAAGGGAGAGAGTGAGAGAGAGAGAGAGAGAGAGAGAGAAAAGGAGAGGGAGGAAGTGAGAAAGGGAGAGAGAAAGGGAGAGAGTGAGAGAGAGAGAGAGAGAGAGAGAGAGAGAGAGAGAGAGAGAGAGAGAGAAAAGGAGAGGGAGAGAAATTGAGAGGGAGATAAGGGGGTAGGATAGGGAAGGAGAGAGATGTGGAGGTGAGAGAGAGGGACAGGAAGGGTTACAGTAAATGTTTGGACATACTAGGAAGATCCTGCAATCTATGGTCCCTAAAAATGAACAAAAACTAAAACAAAAGTAATAACTTTGCAAAGAAACCCAGTGTGTCCCACATGAGGCCAGCTGTAAAAGATAAAACCAACTCTTCTGTATGGCAGTGAGATCTGGGACCGACTCAGAACCACAATCCTATCAAATTGGATCGTCCTCCCACAGAAAACATTCATAGACTCTTCTGTAAACAGATACTTAGGATGCACAGAAATGCTGCCAACAAAGCACGCTGTGCAGACCTGGGGTATGTCCATTATTACTAGATATAAAATGTGGTGCTTGGAAGTGCAAAGTGACATAAGGAGAAAGTGTCTAATGAAGAGAGGACTGAGAGGGAGAAGTGTATGAGAGATAACAGATACAAGAGAAAGTAATGAGAGAGGGATGAGGACATGAAAAGAAAAAGAACAATGGAGTGAGACAGAGAGAGAGGGGAAGATGTTTAAAGCGCTCTTTTAAATACTTGCTAGAAAACTTTAATTCTTCAAAAAGTTGCAGACAATTAATAACAAGCTGCGAGATTTCATGTTTGGGTTAGACATTGGGGGTGGGGGGGCACGTCAAGTTCAGTGTCACTTGGAAGAGCCCCCCTGGGACTTTGTGACATGATCCAGGATACTCTGCAATTAGTGTCAAATCAACAAATATTCTAATTACAACATGGTAATTACATCACCAAGGGACGCGGTGCCCATAAATCATGTATGAAACGTGTCTGACCCCACAGGAAACGGGAATAATGTCTGGCCCAAACTGCTCAAATATCGGATATTTCACTAACATAACAGGCTTTAATTAGTTAGAAAAACAAGGTCAGGTCAAGATGGAAAAATACTGTTTTTTGTAAGTCTTGACAATTATTAAAATTAAAGGGCCAGCTTTGTTCTAGGTTTAAAATTTACACTTTGGAAGAGCTATACTTAAAATTATAGGAAATGTTCTTAGAATGTAAATACAATTATTCCAGCCTCTAATGTCTTACCTTTTATAAGCAATTATGTTGTTGTATATAAGTACACACACTCCTAAGAAAGGAGCAGTCAGAATCAGTCTAGGAAAGAAAGTGGAACCCCACAGTAAAGAATAATTACATATAAAAGTAACATATTATGTCAGGTTTCTAAAATAATTTTATCTATTATCAGGTTTATTATACAAAAGCCCATATAGAAAAAAAAATGACCATACAATCCCTTTAAGTAGTAACAAAAACGTTTCACTTGATAGGGATTTTGTTTAAGTGGATCTTTTATGATTAATACATCTGTCTTGGTTTCCAAAGCTACTTTCTGGTTGAATGGCAGATAAGCAAAGTAATTTGTCTGTGGTATAACAGTGCAGAGTGAGTGTCAGTGAGCTAATCTTAGCCTCCAAGACGCCAAAATACTTGCTGGATCCTTATTCTGCTCTTGTTGTGGCATCATTCAGTCGTGGACGACTCTCCGTGACCTCATGGATCACAACACACAAGGAACAACTTTATGGCCATGGTCACTTGGTATTTCATGACAGACATACTGGAGTGGGTTGCCAGTTCCTTTTACATAGGCCACAGCACACCGCTCCTGATATTCCCAGGTGGTCTCCCATCAAGTACTGACCAGGCCTAACCCTGCATGGCTTCATGGTGGTGTGACCACTTGGTTCCCTGACTGGAATCGACCCCAGGTCGCAGCAGTGAAAGCACCGAATTCTAACCAGTGGACCACCAGGGAACCCTATTCTGCTCTACTTGTAAAATAACACAGCCCTGTATTGGGGGCTCCCAAGTGGTCACATCTGTGTTATTGGTCTACTGTGAATATGCCTCATTTCATATAGTGCCCCATTTGTCAGTGACTTCCATTTGCCCCCCTCCCCTCTGCCTTTCTGCTGAATATCTAAACCTCCGCCCCACCGCTGACTCCTGATTAAAATGTTTCAATGTTTTTTTTTCTGGGGTTAACAAAACAAAAATTATTATAGCAAAAACGTACATGTCTTTCACTTTGAGATAATCCCAGCGCGGATACTAACCCACAGAAAGTACCCCTGGGGTTCAGACCCGGGGTATCACAGAGACTGCTAAATTCTGACCACATCCCCTCACTCTAACTGCAGGAAACTCAGTCAGGTTCAAAGTTTTGGGCTAAATTATAATAATATCACATATTATAATTGTCCAACTACGATTCGTCGTCACGCTGTGTTGCGTAGTGCGTATCACTTAGCGATGAGCGCCACAGGTGCGCAGCGAGGCGAGCCGTTAAACCCTACCACTTTGCCGATCGTACGTCTTTGCGATGAGTGCCGCAGGTGCTCATCGCCCGGCGAGCCTCGCACAGTGAGGCGAGCCGTTAAATCGTAGCACTTTGGCAATGAGTGCCGCAGGCGCTCATTGCAGGCGAGCCTCGCACAGCGAGGTGAGCCGTTAAATCGTAGAACTTTGGCAATGAGCGCCGCAGGCGCTCATTGCAGGTGAGCCTCGCATAGCGAGGCGAGGCGAGCCGTTAAACTGTAGCACTTAGAAAAAAAATACGAGACGAAAAAAATTACAAGATAAGCGGCGGAACCAAAACAATAAAAAAAACACTAAATACACACAATTTTTTTTTTAAAAGGTCACTTACAGCATGGGGAAACAGGCAGGACGTCTGGGAGTGAGTTGGAACTCCAATTTACATCGATTTAGCCGAGTTACAAAGATCGAAAATCGGCTAAGCGAGAAAAAAATGGCCGCCGAAAAAAATGAAAACGAGGCTATACTACTACGAACTGCGTAAAACACAGCCACAGACGTATGTGCTCGAAAAACAACGAGACAAAGGATGCGGATTAACCGCGCAATGAGTAAAAAGACATTAGCGAGTACATTTTACGAAACGCAATTACAGATTTACGCATTAACACAGATTTAACGCCTTTGTCTCGCGCAACATCGGATTTCACGCCTAAACCAACGCATTTGATGAAATATAAGTTGAAAGTTAAAAAAATTAAAAGTTAAACAAAAAAAATGTGTAGTTATTTTAAGAAAAAACAAAAGGGACAAATGTAGCTGAGTCATGTTGTGTGGCAAACAAATTTCACAACATTTAATTTTTATTGACCGTCATTTTACCGTTTTACCATATTTACTGTTAAACCGTAGTACTTTAGCGGGCTTAGCGATGAGCGGCGCAGGCGATCATCGCCGTTAAACCATAGTATTTTGGCAATGAGCGCCGCAGAAAAAATGGAGGACGAACAAAACGAAAACGAGGCGACACCACTATAACCACGGAAAACACGTAACGATAATCCGCTAAGACGCATACCACACATTACCCACCATTTTAGGATAATGCGGAAGTACACAGCTACGTTAACGGTTTCGGCTTGCGCACGCACACTATTACACTGCACACGTTCATCACGCTTACACAGCACCTCCACACCACTAATGCTGCAGCAACACAGATTGTCAGCTCTTCAACACAATGCATAAAAATACGTAAATTCATTTATTAATTTGAATTCTATATTTCAGTAGTACACAGAAAACAACATTAGCTACCTTACAATTCCATATGTATATTAATAACTAAACAACTTTTAAAACATACACATCTCATTGCCGTCATTTTTTGACGGGCAAGTCGCTAGTTTAATATAATAATAGTCAAAAAAAGTGGTAAAAACACTAGATTTCATAAAATGAATGAATTGAAGCTCCATGGAACAAAATAATCTGACCTAAAATGGACGGGAGCATCTGATCTGGAGGAGGACATGAAGGTCTGATCTGGAGGAGGACAGGAGGGCCTGATCTGGAGGAGGACAGGAGGGTCTGATCTGGAGGAGGACAGGAGGCCCTGATCTGGAGGAGGACAGGAGGGTCTGATCTGGAGGAGGACAGGAGGGTCTGATCTGGAGGAGGACAGGAGGGTCTGATCTGGAGGAGGAAAGGAGGGTCTGATCTGGAGGAGGACAGGAGGGTCTGATCTGGAGGAGGAAAGGAGGGCCTGATCTGGAGGAGGAAAGGAGGGTCTGACCTGGAGGAGGACAGGAGGGTCTGATCTGGAGGAGGACAGGAGGGTCTGATATGGAGGAGGACAGGAGGCTATGATCTGGAGGAGGACAGGAGGGTCTCATCTGGATGGGACAGGATGGTCTCATCTGGAGGAACAGGAGGCTCTGATCTGGAAGGAACAGGAGGCTCTGATCTGGAAGGAACAGGAGGGTCTCATCTGGAGGAGACAGGAGGGTCTGACCATATTCGGATAAGAGGGAATGGGCTGGACATATTTGGGAATGGGGAAGGAGGATTATCTGCTATAATATTCTCTATATAAATTCTATCATTAGGAGTCTGTGGATACAATGTTACAAATCACTTTGTCCCGGCCCTGCTGGGAAGCGGATGCTCTGTGACACACACATCCATCACTACTCCTTCAGAGCCTCATTCTTTACCTTTTCACTGGCTCTCCTATTGTGCGCAGCCAGTGGAGGCTGCAAATTATGATGGATAGGGCTGGGCCAATTAACTAACGCTAATTAACGAACAAAGTGCGATGTACAGAGAAGTGATACCAGATGCCAGGAGAGAGATCACGACGGTCTCCAACTGGAACCAGAGAACAGAGAGTGAAATCAAACACCTGGTTGTGATTACCTATAGCCAAAGCCATGACAATGTAGTGGGTGCAAGATGTAAAAGGACTGTGGGTACTGCTCGGCTCATCATGTAGAGCAGACAAAATCAAGTAGAACAGTGTAAAACATTTCCTTTTAACGCTCTATCACTATAAGGCTGCAGGGTTAGCTTTTCTAGCACTCAAACTGTTTATGTACATGGAGTCTTAGAGTTGGCTGAGCCAAAAGATTTAGTGAACTTATGGGGACAAGCCCCTGAAGGAACCATACATGCCAAGCTTTCTTTACATACTTATACTGTATTATTGCAGTGAATACAATATATATTTCACATTTTCAGGTTTTAATATTCCAAATACTTTACTGGTTGCAGCAAACATGGTGTTTTGCCATATGTGGGTGCTTGTGATTTATGGTCCACACAACCATCAGTTAGGGCTCTGAGGATTAACTGGGTTTATGTAAAAACTATTATTAGAGGGTCACTACTGCAATATTCCCTGGTGGTCCAGTGGTTAGGAGTCAGTGCTTTCACTGCTGCAACCTGGGTTCAATTCCAGTCAGGGAATCAAGAGGTCACACCACCCTGAAGCCAAGCAGGGTTGGGCCTGGTCAGTACTTGGATGGGAGACCGTGTAGGAATACAGGAGCTGGAGAAGGAACTGGCAACCCACTCAGCATGGTGTGTTGCAGTCCATGAGGTCACAGAGAGCCTGAAACAGCTGCACAACGCAAACACACACTTCGCAATATAAAATGTAAATTAACTAAACTTCAGATTACTGTTTATTTCCCCAAACTGTATTGTCCTGCAGTATTCCAGACATGCTCATTTAAAGGCACGACAGACTTTAGTGCGGTCAGTAAGTAGTATTTGTTACAATGGGATTATCTGTACTCTCCTGTTACACTAGTGCAGTATTTTTACACCTGACAAACGAGGGTGGTCCCAGCAAAATCCTGTGTTTTGTCTTAATATTAAATAATATACAAATTAATGGCAGACCCTCGCAGCCCACCCAGAGAGATCTCAGTGACACAAATAATCTGAGGAGATTTAATCTGAGACAGATGATTAGCACAGAGATCACGCTGAGGGGGGGGTATCCTGAATAAGCCCCACTTCCTGCGCAACAATTCAATTAATGTACCACTGACAGATGTCACTGTAATACCATGTACAGAAACAATTAATAAGACATTTCAGCTTTGGTTGCTTTGAAATGTATCTGTGTGTTTAATAAACTGACTTGTCTGATGAACCGATGACAAAAGCTGTCATTTCCTGGGAGATTTCAGCACATTCCTTAGTGAGTGGAAACAGTTCCGTATTATTTAGTGCACAGGACAATAAGAGACATAGGAGAGGTCCTAGTTATTGTAGAAATGGAAATAAATAGAATTACACATGGTTAGTATTGAACTTTTTGAGTGGAAGTGTTAGTTAGTGTATGTTGAAAGTTGGGTATTAACATAGAAGAGTTATTCCTTTCTCCTAAAGACTTTATCTTACATGATTATTAATCTCTCACAGCATGGATAAGAATAATAACTACACAGAGTTTTCATTATTAAAGTTTCAATTGTTGTTGTAATATATTGTTCAGTGCTTTAGTCATGTCCGACTCTCGGTGACCATATGGAGTGAGCACGCCAGGCACATCTGTCTGTGTGTCTGGTCGTGCTTATCCATAAGGTTATCTTGGCAAAGATACTGGAGTGGGTTGCCAGTTCCTTCTCCACTGGACCGTAATTAGTCTGACCTCTCTGCTATGATCTGCCCTACATGGTTTAGCTCACAGCTTCATTGAAGTACGCCAGCCCCTTCACCACAAAGTAGCAATGTAGAAGTGGGTTCTAATATATACCAGATGTTTTTAACCACAACGGTGAGAGATAATTAATGGAAATAGATAGAGTTAGAGAGAGTGAGGTCCTGAATAGGTCACTAATGCTTAAAATACTCTACTTTCAAGCAAAATTATCTAACATTTCCACTCAAAATGTTTAATAACAACCAGATGATTATGTTTATTTTTGCAATTACTGGAACCGCTTTGTCAAATGAAGCTAAAGCAGAAAGTACAGAAATGTGTTTCTAGGAAAGAAAAGTCCCAGTATGTTTCATTATCACAATGTATGTGTATACAGTGGTGTATGTTGTAAGGAAAGAGATACGGCCTGAAAGGGTTAAACAGGGAGCCGTTATCACAAGACAGAGCGCACCCACCGGCAAATCTCACACGCAGAGTTTGTTCAATAGAAAGACCACCGGAGGCAACAGAACTGGGACCGAGCCCTTAAACATGTCCTTTCCATTAGTACACTGGTCCTAGCAGGGTCTGAGTCCATATACATGTCCTTTCCATTAGTACACTGGTCCTAGCAGGGGCTGAGTCCATATACATGTCCTTTCCATTAGTACACTGGTCCTAGCAGGGACTGAGCCCACAGACATGTAATTTCCATTAGTACCCTTGCCCTAGCAGGGTCTGAGCCAGCATACATGTCCTTTCCATTAGTACAAAGGCCGTAGCAGGGTCTGAGCCAATATACATGTCCTTCCCATTCGTACCCTTGTCTTAGCAGGGTCTGATCCCATATATATATGTCCTTTCCATTAGTACACTGGTCCTAGCAGGGTCTGATAAAATATACATGTCCTTTCCATTAGTACCCTTATCCTAGCAGGGTCTGATAAAATATACATGTCCTTTCCATTAGTACACTGATCGTAGCATGGTCTGATCCCATATACATGTCCTTTCCATTCGTACACTGGTCCTAGCAGGGGCTGAGTCCATATACATGTCCTTTTCATTAGTACACTGGTCCTAGCAGGGACTGAGCCCATAGACATGTAATTTCCATTAGTACCCTTGCCCTATCAGGGTCTGAGCCAGCATACATGTCCTTTCCATTAGTACACAGGCCCTAGCAGGGTCTGAGCCAATATACATGTCCTTCCCAATCGTACCCTTGTCCTAGCAGGGTCTGATCCCATATATATATATATGTCCTTTCCATTAGTACACTGGCCCTAGCAGGGTCTGATCCCATATACATGTCCTTTCCATTAGTACACTGGTCCTAGCAGGGTCTGATCCCATGTACATGTCCTTTCCATTAGTACACTGATCCTAGCATGGTCTGATGCCATATACATGTCCTTTCCATTAGTACACTGGTCCTAGCAGTGTCTGATCCAATATACATGTCCTTTCCATCAGTACCCTTGCCCTAGCAGGGTCTGATCCCATATACAGGTCCTTTCCATTAGTACACTGGTCCTAGCAGGGTCTGATCCCATGTACATGTCCTTTCCATTAGTACACTGATCCTAGCATGGTCTGATGCCATATACATGTCCTTTCCATTAGTACACTGGTCCTAGCAGTGTCTGATCCAATATACATGTCCTTTCCATCAGTACCCTTGCCCTAGAGGGTCTGATCCAATATACATGTCCTTTACATTAGTACCCTTGCCCTAGCAGGGTCTGATCCAATATACATGTCCTTTACATTAGTACCCTTGCCCTAGCAGGGTCTGAGCCAGCATACATGTCCTTTACATTAGTACACTGGCCCTAGCAGGGTCTGATCCCATATATATATGTCCTTTCCATTAGTACACTGGTCCTAGCAGGGTCTGATCCCATGTACATGTCCTTTCCATTAGTACACTGGTCCTAGCAGTGTCTGATCCAATATACATGTCCTTTCCATCAGTACCCTTGCCCTAGCAGGGTCTGATCCCATGTACATGTCCTTTACATTAGTACACCTGCTCTAGCAGGGTCTGAGCCCATATACATGTCCTTTCCATTAGTACACTGGTCCTAGCAGGGTCTGATCCCATGTACATGTCCTTTCCATTAGTACACTGATCCTAGCATGGTCTGATCCCATGTACATGTCCTTTCCATTAGTACACTGGTCCTAGCAGGGTCTGATCCAATATACATGTCCTTTCCATCAGTACCCTTGCCCTAGCAGGGTCTGATCCAATATACATGTCCTTTCCATCAGTACCCTTGCCCTAGCAGGGTCTGATCCCATATACATGTCCTTTCCATTAGTACACTGGTCCTAGCAGGGCCTGATAAAATATACATGTCCTTTCCATTAGTACCCTTGCCCTAGCAGGTTCTGATCCCATATACATGTCCTTTCCATTAGTACACTGGTCCTAGCAGGGTCTGATCCAATATACATGTCCTTTAAATTAGTACCCTTGCCCTAGCAGGTTCTGATCCCATATACATGTCCTTTCCATTAGTACCCTTGCTCTAGCAGGGTCTGAGCCCATATACATGTCCTTTCCATTAGTACCCTTGCCCTAGCAGGGTCTGATAAAATATACATGTCCTTTCCATCAGTACTCTTGCTCTAGCAGGGTCTGAGCCCATATACATGTCCTTTCCATTAGTACACTGGTCCTAGCAGGGTCTGATAAAATATACATGTCCTTTACATTAGTACCCTTGCCCTAGCAGGGTCTGATCCAATATACATGGCCTTTACATTAGTACCCTTGCCCTAGCAGGTTCTGATCCCATATACATGTCCTTTCCATTAGTACCCTTGCCCTAGCAGGTTCTGATCCCATATACATGTCATTTCCATTAGTACCCTTGCCGTAGCAGGGTCTGATCCCATATACATGTCCTTTCCATTAGTACCCTTGCTCTAGCAGGGTCTGAGCCCATATACATGTCCTTTCCATTAGTACCCTTGCCCTAGCAGGGTCTGATAAAATATACATGTCCTTTCCATCAGTACTCTTGCTCTAGCAGGGTCTGAGCCCATATACATGTCCTTTCCATTAGTACACTGGTCCTAGCAGGGTCTGATAAAATATACATGTCCTTTACATTAGTACCCTTGCCCTAGCAGGTTCTGATCCCATATACATGTCCTTTCCATTAGTACCCTTGCCCTAGCAGGGTCTGATCCCATATACATGTCCTTTCCATTAGTACTCTTGCTCTAGTAGGGTCTGAGCCCATATACATGTCCTTTCCCTTAGTAGCCTTGCCCTAGCAGGGTCTGATTGCATATACATGTCCTTGCCATAAGTACACCTGCTCTAGCCGGGTCTGAGCCCATATACATGTCCTTTTCATTAGTACCCTTGCTCTAGAAGGGTCTGATCAAATATACATGTCCTTTCCATTAGTACCCTTGCCCTAGTAGGGTCTGAGCCCATATACATGTCCTTTCCATTGGTACCCTTGCTCTAGCAGGGTCTGAGCCCATATACATGTCCTTTCCATTAGTAGCCTTGCCCTAGCAGAGTCTGATCCCATATACAAGTCCTTTCCATAAGTACACCTGCTCTAGCAGGGTCTGAGCCCATATACATGCCCTTTCCATTGGTACCCCTGCTCTAGCAGGGTCTGAGCCCATATACATGTCCTTTGCATTGGTACCCCTGCTCTAGCAGGGTCTGATCCCATATACATGTCCTTTCCATTAGTACCCCTGCTCTAGCAGGGTTTGATCCCATATACATGTCCTTTCCATTGGTACCCCTGCTCTAGCAGGGTCTGATCCCATATAAATGTCCTTTCCATTAGTACCCCTGCTCTAGCAGGGTTTGATCCCATATACATGTCCTTTCCATTAGTACCCTTGCTCTAGCAGGGTCTGATCCCATATACATGTCCTTTCCATTGGTACCCCTGCTCTAGCACGGACTGATCCCATATACAAGTCCTTTCCATAAGTACACCTGCCCTAGCAGGGTCTGATCCCATATACATGTCCTTTCCATTAGTACACTGGTCCTAGCAGGGTCTGATCCCATGTACATGTCCTTTACATTAGTACCCTTGCTCTAGCAGGGTCTGATCCCATATATATGCCCTTTCCATTGGTACCCTTGCCCTAGCACGGACTGATCCCATATACATGTCCTTTCCATTAGTACACTTCGGGCTGTGTGCATTATACTTTCATCACAGCTCTCGCTCAGATTTTACTTTTGAGGCCTCAAACTTCACTTGTTCTTTCCGGTTTCAACCAAACACATATTTTATGCAAAAGTCTGTTTTTTAGGGCAAAAACCAACAGCCTCATCTACACAATATATTGTTATGAATATTACTAGAGTTCTGCTGGGTTTCCTCTTCCATCTGTAACGGGTACTTTTCATGTAATGCACGCTCAGTTATCTAACATTAAATGCAAGCACCAATTGGGACTGAAGTGCCAGTGTAACAGACTTCAGATCACTCATTTGTGGTGTGTAAAACATGCACTTTTTTTTATTATAGAAGAGAAAGTTTTGGGTTCCACTAAACCTTTAATAAATAAAATAAAAAGATCTATATGATAATTATGATATATATGATGCACATTTCATACAATTAGACAGAGAACGTGGGGGGGCACTGAGGTTTGTCTCCTATTGTCCTGTTCCCGTAAATGGACGGACAGCAACCCCCCCCCCCCCCAACATCCTGTAATGCAGATCTCACTTTCACTGTAACAGCTCAGGGGACCAACAGGACCGGAACTAACCGCTCCCAGCCGGGATATACACATATTATGGAGAGAGTTGGGAAGAGACAGGAGGGTCTGATCAGTGGAGAGGAGAGGAAGTTCTGATCTGGAGGGATCTGATCTGGAGGATCTAGTCTGGGGGGACAGGAGGGGTCTGATCTGGAGGATCTAGTCTGGGGGGGTGGCAGGAGGGATCTGATCTGGAGGATCTAGTCTGGGGGGGGCAGGAGGGGTCTGCTCCGTGGAGGGGACAGGAGGGGTCACAGCCATGGAGGGTTCTGATCTGGAGGATCTAGTCTGGGGGGACAGGAGGGATCTGATCTGGAGTATCTAGTCTGGGGCGACAGGAGGGATCTGATCTAGAGGACCTAGTCTGGGGGGGGGGCAGGAGGGGTCTGATTTGGAGGACCTAGTCTGGGGAGTGGCAGGAGGGATCTGATCTGGAGGATCTAGTCTGGGAGGGCAGGAGGGGTCTGATCTGGAGGATCTAGTCTGGGGGGGAAAGGAGGGGTCTGCTCCGTGGAGGGGACAGGAGGGGTCTCAGCCATGGAGGGGGCTGATCTGGATGATCTAGTCTGGGAGAGGACAGGAGGGATCTGATCTGGAGAATCTAGTCTGGGTGAGACAGGAAGGATCTGATCTGGATGATCTAGTCTGCGTCTGATCCCATATATAGGAGGGATCTGATCTGGAGGATCTAGCCTGGGGGGGGCAGGAGGGGTCTGATCTGGAGGATCTAGTCTGATAGGGGCAGGAGGGGACAGGAGGGGGCAGGAGGGAGCTGATCTGGGCAGATCAGGAGGGTCTGATCTTGAGGGGGCAGGGGGGTCTGATCTCGAGGGGGCAAGGGGTTCTGTCCTGGAGGGGGCAGGAGGGTCTGATCTGAAGGGGGGACAGGAGGGTCTGATCTGGAGGAGGGACAGGAGGGTCTGATCTGGAGGAGGGACAGGAGGGTCTGATCTGGAGGGGGGCAGGAGGGTCTGATCTGGAGGGGGGACAGGAGGGTCTGATCTGGAGGGGGACAGGAGGGTCTGATCTCGTGGGGAGACAGGCGGGCCTGATCTGGAGGGGAGACAGGCGGGTCTGATCTGGAGGGGAGACAGGCGGGTCCGATCTGGAGGGGAGACTGGAGGGTCTGATCTGGAGGGGGGTCTGATCTTGGGGGAAACAGGAGGGTCTGATCTGGATGGGAGACAGGAGGGTCTGATCTGGAGGGGATTTGATCTAGGGAGAACAGGAGGGTCTGATCTGGGGAGAACAGGAGGGTCTGATCTGGGGAGAACAGGAGGGTCTGATCTGGGGAGAACAGGAGGGTCTGATCTGGGGAGGACAGGAGGGTCTGATCTGGGGAGGACAGGCGGGTCCGATCTGGAGGGGAGACAGGCGGGTCCGATCTGGAGGGGAGACGGGAGGGTCTGATCTGGAGGGGATTTGATCTAGGGAGAACAGGAGGGTCTGATCTGGGGAGAACAGGAGGGTCTGATCTGGGGAGAACAGGAGGGTCTGATCTGGAGGGGAGACAGGAGGGTCTGATCTGGAGGGGATTTGATCTAGGGAGAACAGGAGGGTCTGATCTGGGGAGAACAGGAGGGTCTGATCTGGGGAGAACAGGAGGGTCTGATCTGGAGGGAGACATGAGGGTCTGATCTGGGGGGAGACAGGCGGGTCTGATCTGGGGGGAGACAGGCGGGTCTGATCTGGAGGGGAGACAGGCGGGTCTGATCTGGAGGGGAGACAGGCGGGTCTGATCTGGAGGGGAGACAGGCGGGTCTGATCTGGAGGGGAGACAGGCGGGTCTGATCTGGAGGGGAGACAGGCGGGTCTGATCTGGAGGGGAGACAGGCGGGTCTGATCTGGAGGGGAGACAGGCGGGTCTGATCTGGAGGGGAGACAGGCGGGTCTGATCTGGAGGGGAGACAGGCGGGTCTGATCTGGAGGGGAGACAGGAGGGTCTGATCTGAAGGGGAGACAGGAGGGTCTGATCTGAAGGGGAGACAGGAGGCTCTGATCTGGAGGGGAGACAGGAGGGTCTGATCTGGGGAGGACAGGAGGGTCTGATCTGGAGGGGAGACAGGCGGGTCTGATCTGGAGGGGAGACAGGCGGGTCTGATCTGGAGGGGAGACAGGCGGGTCTGATCTGGAGGGGAGACAGGCGGGTCTGATCTGGAGGGGAGACAGGAGGGTCTGATCTGAAGGGGAGACAGGAGGGTCTGATCTGAAGGGGAGACAGGAGGCTCTGATCTGGAGGGGAGACAGGAGGGTCTGATCTGGGGAGGACAGGAGGGTCTGATCTGGAGGGGAGACAGGAGGGTCTAATCTGGAGGGGAGACAGGAGGGTCTGATCTGGAGGGGAGACAGGAGGGTCTGATCTGGAGGGGAGACAGGAGGGTCTGATCTGGAGGGGAGACAGGAGGGTCTGATCTGGAGGGGAGACAGGGGGGTCTGATCTGGAGTGGAGACAGGGGGCTCTGATCTGGGGGGAGACAGGAGGCTCTGATCTGGAGGGGAGACAGGAGGCTCTGATCTGGAGGGGAGACAGGAGGCTCTGATCTGGAGGAGAGACAGGAGGCTCTGATCTGGAGGAGAGACAGGAGGGTCTGATCTGGAGGGGAGACAGGGGGGTCTGATCTGGAGCGGAGACAGGAGGCTCTGATCTGGAGGAGAGACAGGAGGGTCTGATCTGGAGGGGAGACGGGAGGGTCTGATCTGGAGGGGGGTCTGATCTTGGGGGAAACAGGAGGGTCTGATCTGGATGGGAGACAGGAGGGTCTGATCTGGAGGGGATTTGATCTAGGGAGAACAGGAGGGTCTGATCTGGGGAGAACAGGAGGGTCTGATCTGGGGAGAACAGGAGGGTCTGATCTGGAGGGAGACATGAGGGTCTGATCTGGGGGGAGACAGGCGGGTCGGATCTGGAGGGGAGACGGGAGGGTCTGATCTGGAGGAGGGTCTGATCTGGGGAGAACAGGAGGGTCTGATCTGGGGAGAACAGGCGGGTCTGATCTGGAGGGGAGACAGGCGGGTCTGATCTGGAGGGGAGACAGGAGGGTCTGATCTGGAGGGGAGACAGGAGGGTCTGATCTGGAGGGGAGACAGGAGGCTCTGATCTGGAGGGGAGACAGGAGGCTCTGATCTGGGGGGAGACAGGAGGCTCTGATCTGGGGGGAGACAGGAGGCTCTGATCTGGAGGGGAGACAGGAGGCTCTGATCTGGGGGGAGACAGGAGGCTCTGATCTGGAGGGGAGACAGGCGGGTCTGATCTGGAGGGGAGACAGGAGGGTCTGATCTGAAGGGGAGACAGGAGGGTCTGATCTGAAGGGGAGACAGGAGGCTCTGATCTGGAGGGGAGACAGGAGGCTCTGATCTGAAGGGGAGACAGGAGGGTCTGATCTGAAGGGGAGACAGGAGGGTCTGATCTGGAGGGGAGACAGGAGGCTCTGATCTGGAGGGGAGACAGGAGGGTCTGATCTGGAGGGGAGACAGGAGGGTCTGATCTGAAGGGGAGACAGGAGGGTCTGATCTGAAGGGGAGACAGGAGGGTCTGATCTGAAGGGGAGACAGGAGGGTCTGATCTGAAGGGGAGACAGGAGGGTCTGATCTGAAGGGGAGACAGGAGGCTCTGATCTGGAGGGGAGACAGGAGGCTCTGATCTGAAGGGGAGACAGGAGGGTCTGATCTGAAGGGGAGACAGGAGGGTCTGATCTGGAGGGGAGACAGGAGGGTCTGATCTGAAGGGGAGACAGGAGGGTCTGATCTGAAGGGGAGACAGGAGGGTCTGATCTGAAGGGGAGACAGGAGGGTCTGATCTGAAGGGGAGACAGGAGGGTCTGATCTGAAGGGGAGACAGGAGGGTCTGATCTGGAGGGGAGACAGGAGGGTCTGATCTGAAGGGGAGACAGGAGGGTCTGATCTGAAGGGGAGACAGGAGGGTCTGATCTGAAGGGGAGACAGGAGTGTCTGATCTGGAGGGGAGACAGGAGGGTCTGATCTGGGGAGGACAGGAGGGTCTGATCTGGAGGGGAGACAGGAGGGTCTGATCTGGAGGGGAGACAGGAGGGTCTGATCTGGAGGGGAGACAGGAGGGTCTGATCTGGAGGGGAGACAGGAGGGTCTGATCTGGAGGGGAGACAGGAGGGTCTGATCTGGAGGGGAGACAGGAGGGTCTGATCTGGGGGGAGACAGGAGGCTCTGATCTGGGGGGAGACAGGAGGCTCTGATCTGGGGGGAGACAGGAGGCTCTGATCTGGGGGGAGACAGGAGGCTCTGATCTGGGGGGAGACAGGAGGCTCTGATCTGGAGGGGAGACAGGAGGCTCTGATCTGGAGGGGAGACAGGAGGCTCTGATCTGGAGGGGAGACAGGAGGCTCTGATCTGGAGGGGAGACAGGAGGCTCTGATCTGGAGGAGAGACAGGCGGGTCTGATCTGGAGGGGAGACAGGCGGGTCCGATCTGGAGGGGAGACGGGAGGGTCTGATCTGGAGGGGGGTCTGATCTTGGGGGAAACAGGAGGGTCTGATCTGGATGGGAGACAGGAGGGTCTGATCTGGAGGGGATTTGATCTAGGGAGAACAGGAGGGTCTGATCTGGGGAGAACAGGAGGGTCTGATCTGGGGAGAACAGGAGGGTCTGATCTGGAGGAGAGACAGGAGGCTCTGATCTGGAGGGGAGACAGGAGGGTCTGATCTGGGGAGAACAGGAGGGTCTGATCTGGGGAGGACAGGAGGGTCTGATCTGGAGGGGAGACAGGAGGCTCTGATCTGGAGGGGAGACAGGCGGGTCGGATCTGGAGGGGAGACAGGAGGGTCTGATCTGGAGGAGAGACAGGAGGGTGTGATCTGGAGGAGAGACAGGAGGGTCTGATCTGGAGGGGAGACAGGAGGCTCTGATCTGGAGGGGAGACAGGAGGCTCTGATCTGGAGGAGAGACAGGAGGCTCTGATCTGGGGAGGGGAGACAGGAGGGTCTGATCTGGGGGGAGACAGGCGGGTCTGATCTGGGGGGAGACAGGCGGGTCTGATCTGGGGGGAGACAGGCGGGTCTGATCTGGGGGGAGACAGGCGGGTCTGATCTGGGGGGGGGGGGGGGGGGGGAGACAGGTGGGTCTGATCTGGGGGAGGGCAGCAGGATCTATGACTCTTACTCTGCCCTTGCACATAACTTCTTAATGCCCCACCCACAGTGATTTACATCTGACCACAAATGAAAAAGAACTGGGAGTTTTTAGATAATTTTAGTTATTACATTTAATAGGAAATGTTCTGCGATATTTATAGAAATGTGAGTAATATCAGACTAATACCGTCCTGCCCGGCATCGCTGGCTCGTTAGCTGCACATTAATCAAACAGAAATTAAACTGCTGACTTTAACCCTTTCTCCTGGTTCCACCAAAGTCTAGAAAAACACTCTGGGTTCTGTACAAATTGTATCTTACTAAACTCTCACAAGTCGTCATAAATATTATTGAAGTGCGATCAGGTTTGTTATTTTAGAGATAGGTTAGAAACCACTGTACTAGGGTCTCTGCATAAACAACTTTTAAAAATAGACACCCACAGGAACCAGTGTACTAAAGCAAAAGCAAACAGTTAAGATGGTGTAAATAAATAAAATACAACTAAACCAGGACCAAATGCTGCCTCCTACCCTGCCAGTTCCCATTTACAGTGAAAATGCCATGGTGCCTATTCTCGTCCGGGTGTTGATGGAAATAAACTATTTGGGACACGGAAAGAAGAAATGGCTAAGGGAGAAGATATAGTGTGGGTTTAAAGGGCCACTGAGCTGCTCGTACAATGGGAATCATTAGTTTGGTTGTTGTTTAATAATAAAATCCTTATTTGAAGAAAATAAATTCAATTTTGCTTTTATAAACGGACATTTCAAGTTTTGTGTTTTAGACTGGCGCTCTCCACCTGCTATTGCAATCAAACTTACACAGATGAGAGAAAGTAGCACAACCTCCTAATGGGGGTGGAGAGAAGCACATCTGTTGGAAGCAACAATGCTAATGTCACAAGAACATTTTAAAAGGTATATAGATTATTTTTGTTCAAATACTGATTTTATTTTGAATCAATAAGTGAAACCCTGTCAGATGAACACTTCAGGGGCCCTTTAAAGAATCCTAAAATTGTCTTTAGACGCTTTTAAAAGGTATATATAAGTTTCCTGAGTTTCAAATGTCTGACAGTGATTATAAGAAAAATGTGTGTAATATACATAAGTTCAGTGTAATACAAAGTTATAGGCAGGAAAGTAAAATCCAGCTTTGCATAGGTACAGAGCAGCCAGGTACAGAGTTTGACCTTTCAAAGGAAGTAATTGCTGCTGGATGAAATCACATGGTTCGGTGGGGTCTGAGCTCACAAGTGAATCAGAGCACAAAGATATAGGGAGAGAGAGACTACGTATCCCAGGCTGCTTTGCAATACAGGAACCCCAGAGTATGATACAAATGTATCACCTAACCTCTGCTTTCTCCCGATTGGCCAAAATGAATTATGAAATGTATTATAATCTTAGCAGGGATTTTCAGGGGTGTCAACTAACAAGGCTAAGGCATGCAAACAGAAAAAAATAGCAAACATCAGGGCGAGTTTGTAAATGTTTATTTTGGTATTTGTTTCATGCACTACTGATTCTCCTCTATCAGATACATTCATTATCCAGGAAAATTAGATATGCCTTTAAGAAAAATATTAGAGTCCCTTTAAGCAGCTCTAAAATAGAAAGCTTTCTATAAAATAAAGCCGAGGAGGGGGCTCTTTGCCCATCTCATGTGCAGGATGTGATTCAGAGAGACAAGTCATCTCAATGGCTGAGCCCTGGCACTGAGCGCTGCCATTCATTCCGTCTTTGGATGAAATAGTAAATAATAAGTACGAGTGTGCACAGCCTGGTTCCCCTTCCTTTGCCTCTCTCTGGTCTCTGTGGGATTGACCATATTTTTAGAGCATATTTAACCCTTTCACTGGTTACTGTAATGTCTTGTGGTCATTGGTCATTAACATAATCCATATACAATTCTTTAAAAAGCAATTTTCAATATTAATAGTTCAGATTCTGCAGCTGCTTGTCTCCACCCACTAAAAGGTCAATGGGTATAGGCGGTTTTGTCTAGTAGACTGTGCTAACATTTCTGGCACAAGATTATAATCGACAATGCTCTCTAGCAACTGCTGCTACTTTACATTAAATCGGACCATATTTATATTTGTTATTATAAATATTATTTTATATTATAGGCAAGGCTGTGTGTGTTTGTGTCACTCAGTCATATCTGACTCTCAGTGACCTCATGGACCACAACACACCATGCAGAAAAACTGGAGTGGGTTGCCAGATCCTTCTCCAGTGGGCCACAGCATACAGCTCCTGGATTTCCTAGATGGTTTCTCATGCAGGTACTGACCAGGATGAACTCTGCATGGCTTCACAGTGGTGTGACCTCTTGGTTTCTTGACTTGAATCCAACCCAGGTTGCAGCGGTGAAAGCACAGAATCCTAACCACTGAACTACCAGGGAACCCCTAGCGCAAGGCTGTACTGGGGTCTAAAAAACAACTTCCTACTAGAAAAAAATATCCATGGGTAATCTATAAACCAATTCCTTTACAGAGAGGGTAGTATATACATGGAACTGATCCTCAGCTGACAGATTCTATTATTCTAGATCTATTTTTTTAATAGATCCTGTGCATTAGAAGTGGCAGCGGTCCTGCCCAAGTTGTGCACATCACTAGTGGATATTTATAGACCCCACTCACTTCTTCCTCTTCTAATTCTGTCACCCATCTGGGGGACTTTCCTTTGTCGGATCAGCCCATTAAGTGACCACAGTGCTGGTTTCTTGTTCCGTTTTTGGGCACCAGCTGTAAGCGCACTTCCCGATGCGGCAGGAGGGGAGAGTGGGGTAACTTTGCTCACGCTCAGCTCGCGGCAGGTCATACAGATTGTTTACCAGAAAACCTTAAAGAAAAAGAGCAGACCTTAGGGCCACTCTGGACAACTTTATTCTATATGTTCTTAAAATAAATACACAATGATTAAATATCTACTTTTTACATGCAATTATTTTTTTACTGCTGGATTCCATTTCCTTTAAGGAGCTGGTGAAATCCTGTAAACTAATGAGCTTTCTGTTATTCCTGCTGAAAGCACTGGCACTTTTAGCTGGTACACCCATTATGCCGAATAAAGCATCTACTGCATTCACAGATCGGCAGAAACCAAAATGGTAGATTCCACTGCACATTTGCAAATAAAAAGGTAATAAATTACAGGCTGTTATTTTGATTGGTTAAATGAAGCCTCTAAATTCCATTTACTGGTAATAAGAGGGGATATTTCTGACTTCATGTTTTATATTATTATTATGGGTTTATATAAAAGCTCTTATCTCATGAAATCCAACACATTCTCCTCTCGAGGGCACAAATTACACATGTACAGGCAGGAAAAAAACAAAACATAAAGACTTTTCTTTTTGTACATTATATTGTTTCGTGACTACACTTTCACTATTGCAACCTGGGTTTGATTCCAGTCAAGGAACCAAGAGGTCACACCACCCTGAAGTCAAGCAGGTTTGGGCCTGGTTAGTACTTAGATGGGAGACCACCTAGGAATACCAGGATCTGTAGGCTGTGGACAACTGGAGAAAGAAATGGCAACCCACTCCAGTATCTCTGCCATGAATACCAAGTGGATCAGCATGACCATGGACATAAAGATGTGTCTGGTGTGTTAAGGTCCATTAGGTCACGGAGAGTCAGACATGACTGAACGACACAAACACACCACACACATATTAAGAACATCATTTGTAAAGATACAAAATGTTTTACAATGAAAAATAAGTGTGGCAGGGGTGGGGGAAGCAGGTCCTTTATATATTGCTTTATGGAGACCCTCATTGCAGATAGTGGGCTACGTGTAGCTGGATAGTGTAGCTCTAGACTAATAAATCGCCCAGGGATTATTGCATTATGTCACCACCATGTACACTGTTCCATGCATGTACTGTGTAGGATAAGTAAAACCTCTGAGAAGTGGCTGAATACGGCAATTAAATTGTGTTGCAAAGTATATTGCAAAGTTGTTTATCTTACTGTATAATCATTTATATACAAAACATATTTTAATATGGAAAATATCTGGTTTATAGTACATATAACTTTTATTAAAAGGGGGCGGGACTGTTTTATCCCAGAAACAGAGGTGACAACCAATAAACTGGCCCATCTAGTCTGCCTATTTTATCTACATAAACATTTGGCCTAATTATTATTTCCTTATGTAATGCGCCAACATATTCCATAGCGCTATACAGGAGGTAAGTTCAAGTCAATACAATATTAACACAATACAGTAGGATGGCCTACTGTGCTTAAATTCCTTAAAGGGACACTATACCCATTTCAAAAAAGTATTTGTATATGAAAAATAAGTGGTCTATAGTGTCGAAAACGTATATTGAATGGAGACACAGTGGGATTGATTTCTCCTCTTCTGCCCTGAAATGTTACAGGAAACAATGGGTCGGTGAGTCTTATGGTTGTCTACACAGCAGCTGATTTTGTCAGTATTCCCATTCAATTCAATGTGATCAGATAAGAAAACACAATTACCAGTCTCTCCATGACACTTGCTCCTAGTTCACTTGTAAAATAAAGTTGGATAAGACACGCTGTTTTTTGTTATCTATTTCTTGGTAATTTTCTTAAACATATCTCAGCATTAATGATAATTTTACATGAGAAACCAAATTTTGCAAAGTTGTATCCAGCTGGCATTTTTATAACTAGCTTGGTTTCCCTGGTGGTCCAGTGGTTAGGATTTCATGCTTTCACCGCTGCAACCTGGGTTAATTTCCAGTCATGGAACCAAGAGGTCACACTACCCTGAAGCCAAGCAGGGTTGGGCCTGGTCAGTACTTGGATAGGAGACCACCTAGGAATACCAGGAGATGTATGCTGTGGCCCACTAGAGAAGGAAATGGCAACCCACTCCAGTACCTCTGCCATGAATACCAAGTGGATCAGGATGGTGTAGGCCATGTAGACCTATCTTTATCTGTTTCTGTTTCTGCATTTCATGGTCAGGAGTTTTCATAATATAATTTATTTTTCCTATAAACATCGTTATTCCCATTAAAAAAAAGTGGCATAGGAGTCTCTTTTAGGAAGTTGCTAATTGATTAAAATGAGTATATCACTAATTACAGCGTAAAGGCAAGGGGATGCTTGTTGTGGCTATTTAACCTCTGACCTTATGTTGGACATTTAGACATCATATGTCAGGTGGCCACATCTGGGCTGTGGGGAGTCCACTCAATGAGACCACCCAAACATCTACAGCACCCGGAGGGAGGGAGTGGGATCAGGAAGCCCCCGGGTACAGGGTGAAACACATATGTTTGTTGTGTCTGCTGCTGTAATAAACTAATTAAGGGCCAGGATTCTCTGTCCTGCAGATTAAGTTTAAACCAAATGATTTTAACATGAAAAGTGAGTGATCTAAAGTTTATGGTGTAGGGGGCAGCCATTATTTTTGTTTTCTTGTCCTTAATGTATCACAAGAGATAACTTTATATGCAGATAAGATCTCCATTCAGTTGTGTAGAAATAATGTGCAACTTACAATAGAATATTAAATGTTTCACGCCTTGTGTTTAACTAAGAACATAATTATTTTTTTAATTAGAAAAAAATTCCTGGCCAGATCCCCCTGACACCTAATGGGGGTGGAGAGAAGCACATCTGCTGGAAGCAACAGTGCTAAATTAACAAGTTTTAAAAGGTATATTGATTATTTTTTGTTCAAATACTGATTCTATTGTGAATCAATAAATGAAACCCTATCAGATGAGCACTGCAGGGGCCATATAAAGAATCCTAAAATTATATTTGCTTTAAATACTAAATAAAGAAAACGATTAGAGTTCTTGTTTGTGTTGTATAGTCGTGTCCAACTCTCCGTGACCGCATGGACTACAACACACCATGCTGATCCACTTGGTATTCATGGCAGAGATACTGGAGTGGGTTGCCAGTTCCTTCTCCAGTGGGCCACAGCATACAGTTCCTTGGTGGTCTCCCATCCAAGTACTGACCAGGCTCAACCTTACTTGGCTTCAGGGTGGTGTGACCTCTTGGTTCACTGACTGGAATCAAACCCAGGTCACAGAGGTGAAAACACTGAATCCTAACCGAGGGACCAACAGGGAACCCAGAGTCCCTTTTAGCAGGACTGGCAAAGGGTGTGGTGTCAATTTCAATCTTATCCAATTATCTAACAAATGCTGCTCACATCTCCTTATTTTATCATAACCCTTCCTTCTTCACACTAATAAAAAAAACACCTATCAGGAAATTATTTAACAAATACAAAATGGATTCCCCTTCACAAACAAACAGTCTTCAAAAAATCTGATTTTGTCCAAAAATGTTTTATGGCTTACACAGCTGTTACTGTCATTAGTTTATTACTTATTTCACAAACAAAGTACCACTGTAGTTAAAGAAAAAAGGAGGAAGGATGGGTGAGGAGGAGAAAGAGTGAGGTCAGTTGTTTTATAGTTCAGTCATGTCTGACTCTCGGTGACCCTATGGACCATAGCACGCCTGGCACATCTATCATTATGTCACTGGTTGTGCTTATCTATATGGTTTTCCTGGCAAAGATACTGGAGTGGGTTGACAACTCCTTCTCTAGTGGGCTGCAATTTGTCTGACCACTCTGCTAGGACCTGTGTATCTTGGGTGACCCTACATAGTATAGCTCACAGCTTCACTGAAGAACACAAGCCCCTTCACCGCAACAAGGTAGCGATCCAGAAGGGTGTGAGTTCAGTAGGCTTTGTTAAATAATTAGATCTTAATGAAATTGACACCAATCACCCTATAATTCACAAGCCCACGGGTTGCCTGTATCAATAGATGCCACCAAAACTCCCCAGAAATGTAAACATCCCTCTCTCACACATGCAACCGGTAATGTATTATGGATGCCTCCAGGTCTTGCAGAGGTAAGAACATTTTTTTTTTTTTATTAAAAACTAGCTTAATTACATTTTCTCTGCTTTATTACGCTGTTAGAGTCACACAAAAAATAAATAATTATATACAGAAAGCCAATAGTACATTTATAAGCCCATTTAAAAGTCTAAAAATAAGTTAGAAAACAAATTTCTCGCTCAGGTTTCCCAGAAATACAGTCACTGTACTGCACTCTGGGAGACTGGGCAGGGACATGCAAATGAGATGCAATATATCTTACTCAAATCCAAAATACCATTTTATACATGGCTCCTTTGAAGCATATGCTCGCTGTATTACACAGTTTTAAGCAAAGCTTAGGATTGGACTATGCAAAAGCCCGGAACCTACTCACAGACTGTACCCATCAGTGTGAGGTTGGTCCTGGTTGGTTATATAGATTTTGTTGGGATGGAGTTTACCACAATAATTATTTTGTTTCTGGTGAGCAAGAGAGTAAGAGAAGCTCACCATCGTACAGAAAATAAATATTACATATATATATATATATATATATATGACTTCATAAACTAGATAGTGATGCTATTCATCTGGCGCTTCCATTGGTTCTCTAATCCTTTTGCTATAAGTGTCTCAGCTGTGACATGCAGGACTCGGCGGTCTCTCTCTCTTTGGATGTAAAGTGTTTATAAAACATAAAGTGGTTCTAATATTTTACAAGGGCCATTGACATTATTGCTTTGAAGAGCTATAATTGGAGATTCATGGACACTTAGAGTGTACAATGTGCTATTGTGTGCAGGGCGGCCCCTCTGGAGTGCGCTAAAAAGGGAGAGGGGGTGACGTCAGTGCAAATATTGTTTAGGGTGATGTGCCAGAGAGTCAGAAAAAGAAAGTAAAAGGATGGATACTACAAGTGGGTGAGAACAGAGCAGGATGAAGACATGAACAGGGTGTGATAACTGGTTCTTAGATAATTTGTACTTAATTGAGCTTGAAAGTTAAGGGTTTTAAGTATAAATTATCTATAAAGCACCCCCCTCTCTCTAAGTCGTTTCATCTAGGGCTATTAATTAACCTTTACATTTGGTGTAATAAAGAATATCATGCCCAGTTAACTACATAATAAGTCACAGAAACTTGTAATTATTCTACTCTAAAAAATTGGGCACTCTCTTCTACATCACCCTAGATAAAGAGAGATAGAGGTAGGTTCTTTACGTATTTTATAATTAAAAGAGACAGTTTTCGTGCGCCATTATCTAACACTTCCACTCAAATATTTTAACTACAACCTATTGTAATTATATTTATTCATGAGTGTACTTTTATTTTTTTCAACAACTGGGACCTTTAAGTGGAGATGTCAGAGTCTCCTGTGTCTCCGTCACCCGCCGTGCGGACAGGAAGCAGTCACTCTGTACACGTGCAGCCGGCGCGCTGGGCAGCCACAGAGCAGCCTCTGTTCTTGTGTAATTGGCAACATGTGCGGAGCAGAGATCAGAAGGGGAGACCCTCATTGCAGACCCTCACTACATAACTTCTAAGGCACTGACTGAGCAACCCCCCCCCCAGGACAAAAGCAGTGGGGTGCCTGCTCCATAAGCCAAAAATGCCACTTTAATGGAAAAAAATAGAGATATTTATTTTACAACTTGCAGGTTTTATTAAAAGCAGATATTTTTTGTATTATGGTTATATATTAAATGTATGTATATATTACACTTAATTCCTGAAAATCCTTTTCAGTTCTCTACTCTCCGTAGGAGACAGATATTACAGAGTATTTTGGTTGTTATAAATTGAAAATAAAATAAATTCAATAATGTAGTTAAACATCTAAACATCGGATCTGGGGGGAGCAGGAGAGTGTGATATGGAGGGGACAGGGTAATCTGATGTGGAGGTGACACGAGGGTCGGATGTGGAGGGGACATGGAGGTCGGATGTGGAGGGGACATGGAGATCTGATGTGGAGGGGACAGGGAGATCTGATGTGGAGGGGTCAGGGAGATCTGATGTGGAGGAGTCAGGGAGATCTGATGTGGAGGGGTCAGGGAGATCCGATGTGGAGGGGACAGGGGTCTCATGTGGAGGGGACAGGGGTCTCATGTGGAGGGGACAGGGGTCTCATGTGGAGGGGACAGGGGTCTCATGTGGAGGGGACAGGGGTCTCATGTGGAGGGGACAGGGGTCTCATGTGGAGGGGACAGGGAGATCTGGTGTGGAGGGGACAGGGAGATCTGGTGTGGAGGGGACAGGGAGATCTGGTGTGGAGGGGCCAGGGAGGTCTAATGTGGAGGGGACAGGGGTCGGATGTGGAGGTGACACAAGGGTCGGCTGTGGAGGGGACAGGAGGGTCTCATGTGGAGGGGAAAGGAGGGTCTCATGTGGAGGGGAAAGGAGGGTCTCATGTGGAGGGGACAGGAGGGTCTCATGTGGAGGGGACAGGAGGGTCTCATGTGGAGGGGACAGGAGGGTCTGATGTGGAGGGGACAGTAGGGTCTGATGTGGAGGGGACAGGAGGGTCTGATGTGGAGGGGACAGTAGGGTCTGATGTGGAGCGGACAGGAGGGTCTGATGTGGAGGGGACAGGAGGGTCTGATGTGGAGGTGAAAGGGAGATCTGATGTGGGGGGGACAGGAGGGTCTGATGTGGAGGTGACAAGGAGATCTGATGTGGAGGTGACAAGGAGATCTGATGTGGAGGGGACAGGAGAGTGTGATGTGGAGGGGACAGGAGGGTGTGATGTGGAGGTGACAGGGAGATCTAAAAAGAAGGGGACAGGAGGGTCTGATGTGGAGGGGACATGAGGGTCTGATCTGGAGGAAACAGGGCTCTTAAGTGGATGGGATTCCGACGTGGGGAACAGAAGGATCGGATATGGAGAGGACTTGGGGATCTGATATGGAGTGGACATGGGGATCTGATCTGGCGGGGAGGGGATATGATCTGGAGGGACCAAATCCTTGTGTTTCTATCTACACTAGAGCCACCCAGGGTGGAGGGAGAAACAAGTTGACATTCTCAAGAAAAAGACAGGAATCTTGTGTTATGAGAAATGCGTTTGAGGAAACTGCTGATGTCATGGCGCAGGGCGCTGTTTTATGGTAATTGCAAATCTCCCAGTTCCTCCTGTAATCTCAGAGTGATTGTTGAGAGATAAAAGGTTAACTCATAACATGTGGGGGTGAGAGATCCTCCCCACACGAAAAACCTAAACTAGAGAAACATGCAGTATCAAAAAATATACATGGGTATAGGAAATTATATATGGAGTAAAAGTTAAAGGGACGCTCCCACATTTTAGATTTGTAATCAATAACAATGAATTGTAATTATATTTATTTATATGTATATTTTTCATTTAACTATGAAATTGGTAAATATGTTTTATACAGTAGCACATGGATATAAAAATTTTTTAAAAAAAATGAGTGTTCAAACCCTGCTCTTTTCCAGACAATATAGAGAACGTGGGTGTGCATTAATACAGTAGTGGATGCTCTGTATCACTATACATGTTATCACTGAGGGATCACAGGATGTCAGAGCAGGTTTCCGATGTGGGCTGAACAAGGGGAAGTGGAAGAGGTTTTATAATAATGTCAAATTATATTTAAAAAAAAGTTTTTGATGCGGGAAGTGCCTCACTCTCGCCCTCACTGTGAGTACACACAGAGGTAAGGGCAGCGGACACATGTGCAGCATTTCCTTCCTCTACAAGTGCACCGGTCGGTGCAACTACTGCTTGGAGCAAAATCGACCCCAAACCACAAATCCTCAAAAACAGTGTAAATACAAAATAAAAAGCCCATCTAGTCAGCTCATTCTATCTACCTAAACGTTGACTTTTATACACCTCAAAATGGCCTAAGAATGCTTAAAGGGCCACTGTGGTCATTTTATATGGTTCTCGCAATATAATTAAACTTGGTAATGCACAAAAGTCATTTTAGAAAGTACAAATATTTATCAAAAACTCCTTTTACAATTTTAAACCCAATTACTCATTACTGCAGGTATCTAATTTCCTGTATCAGCAGATCCTGTCTGCTACTTCTTTCAGTACTCTTTTTCTGAAAGATATTTAATTCCTGAACTTTGATATATTTGCAGGTCTCGCTCATTTCTCCCTCTAATCTATGCATATTAAGATCATGGAGTCTCCTTATAAGTTGTGTCTTTTAGACCCTGCACCATTTACTTGAATCCTTTGAATGATCTCTAATTTATTAATATCCTTTTGGAGATCCGGTCTCCATACCGGGACACAGTATCTAGGGGGGTCTGACTGGGGATCTATAGAGGGATCGTCCTTTATATGCTGCTAATTCCCCTTCCCATACATCCTACTGTCTTTCCCTGCAGCTCTGTTGCATTGTTTACCTACTTTTAGTAAGTCTCAAGTCTGCTGCTAATTCTTCCAACACATCCTAAAAAAATGCCTGCACTGTGCAAATACTGGATTAGACCCTAATGATGGATTCAGGATCCTATTTCTCGCAGGTGTTGCCTGCTCCCTATTTTCCACCACATATTACGCGGTGCCTCAGAAGTTGCTTATTAAGAAGCACTCTACGCGTTTCCTTTTTTTGGGTGAATCTCTGCGGCTCATTTATTCTGAGGAGCTGACACTTCTCTGTTTGCTCACAGAGTGTGCGATTTGCGGCAGCCCATGGCTGGCTGGGTCACATCCTTGAACAGACAGTGCGCTTGTAAAGCAAGTTCCTTACGGCTTCCTCTACTCTCCTTTTGTGTCACAAGAGGTGTTTTCACAGCCCTGGACTTCAAACCCCTCGTGCTTTTGTTGGCAACATAAACAAAAGACCCTTCTTCAAGGGGGAGATGACTGGCTTTGTTTAGTTGTGTTTAATGGGCTGTGATCAGACTGCTAAGGAACTAGACACCTTTGTTTAGTTATTAAACTAGACTACTATCTCGCATAATTTGTCAAACTTCTTAAAGATGGTTATCAGAACAAGAGGTCCTGCTATAATGGGCCACTGGAATAATCCATGTTCAAATAACTAATGCATGTTAGTTTAATCAACTTTTTAGTTGATTGTGAATAAAAAAAAAGGGCAGATGAGGAAAAGGGAGGAAGAGAGACAAAGAACAAGGAGAGGGTGGTAGGGAGAGAGGGAAAAGAGAAGATGGGAAATGGTGAGAGTAGAAGGGAGAAAGAGACAGTGGAGGGAAAATGGGAAAATGGGGAGAGTGGAAGCAGTAAGAGACAGGTTAGAGAGGGAGGGAGAGAGAGAAAGAAAGAAAGAAAGAAAGAAAGAAAGAAAGAAAGAAAGAGAGGCAGGGAGAGGGGAGGCAGGGAGAGGGAGAGGGGGAGATGAAAGAAGGATATGAGAGGAGAGAGAGAAAAAAGAGTGATGGGAGATAGACAGGGAGATGGGAGAAAGCAGAGAGTAAAAGAGAGAGAGTGAGGGAAGAGGAGAAAAAGAGAGAAAGGTGAGACAGATGGCTTACAGTTGTGCTCAAGTTTGCATACCCTGGCAGAAATTGTGAAATGTTGGCATTTATTTTGAAAATATGACTGATCATGCAAAAAAATAAAAGTATTTTATTGAAGAATAGCGATCATACAAAGCCATTTATTATCACATAGTTGTTTGGCTAGATACTGAGCCATGGGGAGCAGAAAATAGCTGCCAAAAGACCTGTGTAACAAGGTAATGGAACTTCATAAAGATGAAAAAGGATATAAAAAGATATCCAAAGTCTTGAAAATTCCAGAAGGTACTGTTCAATCACTTATAAGAAATGGAAAACTTGGCGATCTGTTGATACCAAGCCAAGGTCAGGTAGACTAAGAAAGATTTCAGCCACAACTGCCAGAAGAATTGTTCGGAATACAAAGAAAAACTCATAGGTAACCTCAGGAGAAATACAGGCTGCTCTGAAAAAAGACGGCGTGGTTGTTTCAAGGAGCACAATACGACGATACTGGAATAAAAATAAGCTGCATGGTCGAGTTGCCAGAAAGAAGCCTTTACTGTGCCAATGTCACAAAAAAGTCCTGTTACAATATGCTGACAACACCTTGACACGCCTCACAGCTTCTGGCACACTGTAATTTGGAGTGACTAGACCAAAATATAGCATTATGGTCACAACCATAAGAGCTATGTTTGGAGAGGGGTCAGCAAGGCCTATAGTGAAATGAATACCATCCCCACTGTGAAGCATGATGGTGGCTCACTGATGTTTTCTTTTTTTTGAGGGGGGGGGGTGAGCTCTAAAAGCACGGGGAATCTTGTAACAATTGATGGCACGATGAATGCAGCCTGTTATCAGAAAATACTGGCAGACAATTTGTATTCCTCTGCACATAAGTTGCTCGTGGGATGCTCTTGGACCTTCCAGCATGACAATGACCCAAAACACATGGCCAAGTTGACCCTTCAGTGGTTACAGCAGAAAAGGTGGAGCGGCCAACACAGTCTTCTGACCTTAATATCATCGAGCCAAACGTGTGGTTCATGCAAGAAGACCAAAGACTTTGCATGACCTGGAGGCATTTTGCCAAGACGAATGGGCAGCTATACCACCTGCAAGAATTAGGGGCCTCATATACAACTATTACAAAAGACTGCACGCTGTCATTGATGCTAAAGGGGGAAATACACAGTATTAAGAACTAAGGGTATGCAAACTTCTGAACAGGGCCATTATATTTTTTTCTTTGTTGCCATGTTGTGTTTTATGATTGTGCCATTCTGTTATAACCTACAGTTGAATATAAATCCCATAAGAAATTAAAGAAATGTGTTTTGCTGCTCACTTGTGTTTTCTTTAAAAATGGTACATATATTACCAATTCGCCAAGAGTATGCAAACTTTTGAGCACAACTGTATAGGTAGAAGAGGAGAGAGATATCTAAGGGAATACAGAAGAGATAGAATAAAGGGAAGACATGTGAGATAATAAAAGGGAAAATATGTGAGATAATAAAAGGGAAAATATGTGAGAGAGAAGAGGGAGAACAGAAGAGAGAGAATAAAGGGAAGATGTGAGAAGAGAAAGATGAGAAAGAGAGAGAAGCTCATGTCACTGACCTTCCCTCCTGCGCTCCAGACATGTTTGTATAAACACTACTCCAGTTACAGAGCTACTAAACACTTAATGAATCTCAGAGCCCTCGCCCCATATGCCCGGTGACACTTAGCGCCAGGATTGGGGAAACCTGGAGTGAGACAATTACTGAGCCCTTGTACACGGATAAGCTCCAGTGTCTTCATATCATCTCTCAGAGCCTCAGGAATCCAGGCTTAGATAGTAAGGAAGTGGGGAATCCTTAAATGCTTAGGATAGACTTAACATTCCTAGACAAAGGAAGCTCCTGTAACAAATAGGATAGAGGAGTGGGCATAAAAGGCCAAGAGATTCCCACTCTATTGTTTTCAATAAACGACACATATTAATTACATTTTAAAAGCTGAAGAATAACACACTTGACAAATAAGATTATTTCAACATGTATTGATAACTTTTATTGGACAAACTGTGACAATTATAAGTTACTGTCAATGATGCTCGTCACTGTCCACTATGAGTTTGCTGGGGGGGGGGGGGGTGGCTTTGTGCAGAAGATAGTGATACATTTTCAGACACAAGGTTGTACCAACACAATGATTTCCATTGGCTGGAATCTTGCGGAGTTAAAGTGCTTGTAAGTGGGGGCTTCTTTTTCTATTACACCAGCCCCCAGATATACCAGACCCTGCAGCCTTTCGGAAACGGTTTAAAGTGTATAATCCGCTGTGTTCCTGGACCCCGCGCAGACCCTCACAGTCAGCTTTTCATTTCCTGATGTTAATGCACCTCAGCCGCGGATAATAAGTCCTTTCTTGGGGGATGATTGATGCCGCAGCGCTGCGTGACGCAGACCTCACCGCAGGCGCAGACATTTAAAGGCACACTGCAGCTTTGTATTATACACTGCACTATTTTGAAGAACTAGACTCCACAGTGAATAAAATATGTCTATAAAGTTGAATACAACCAACCTTTAATTTAGTAACTTCATTCAGAGCTATATGCAGTCCCATGCTCCGCTATTAAGACCTTCTCCACCTGTAATTTGGGAAAAACTTCATATGCTTGTGTACTATGTAACCAACAAAAATAGTAGCTATGTAAGCCATGCGACCACAAGCATTTTCAGAGAAAATTTTATATTTAGATGGCCATGCTTGTCACGTGTGCTTCCATTTTCGATTGCTATTCTGCCTGTAGTTTGATTTGTTAAACTGAGAGCGGCCCTGCAGTATGTGTCAGATACCTAGGTATATATACTACACCTGTGCCGATGACAAAACCCTGGATACAAACTCCTTGTATAAAAGGGAAAAATATATAGAACTACAGAAATGACGGCAATAAAATGTAGAGCCTGGCAATGCTGTTTGCCACACAATGCGAGGCTCACCCCCCTCTAACTTGCAGGCCTCATCCAACCCGCCACTTTCGCCCCTCATCGCGAGCCTCTCCCTTGCTTTGCCGCTCATTTCATGCGTTGTCCAACCTGCGACTTTCGGGCCTTGCGATGAGAGCCTTTGGCGCTTATTGCGAGCCTCTCCCCACTCTCTAATCCCTGTGGCTGCTTCTACCTTCCAGGTGTATGTTTCCCCCTCTCTCCCTCTTTCCACCCTCTCCTCAATCTCCCTGCTCAAGTCTTGCGTGCATCGTGATAAGCGCCTATCGATCCTTTTTCAAAGCCTTTTGGGCCTCGCCATGAGCGCCTTAGGCACTCATCGCAAGGCCTGCCATTAGCACCTTTGGCGCTCATTGCAGCCCCCGTCATTTCAAAGTCATGCGGGCCTCGCGATTAGCACGTAACTTTTAGGATTGCGTGACCAACATTCGTAAGTACAGCAACTATTATATGTGATTGTGACATGGAGAGTGCGGGCAAACCCATCAGTCATTTTAAGGATCCTGTTCCAAGCTCTAAAGTGAAATATATCCAGCATGAAATATAAAGGAAAGAGTCCCAAATTCCACGGGAACATCTCACCCCTGGCGCTGACTGACCGGCCTGCAGAGAATTCCTATCCAATGAGTCAGCAGCTAACTGGTTAAATGCTGGTCACTGATACAGTGCCAGGCTGAGCAGAGCTTGTTTTTGCCAAAGCTAAGAGCTGGACAGACGCCCAACTGGAATGACCATTGGCCAAGCCAGACCAGCTCCCTCTAGGCACACACACTGCAGAAACACTGACCACTCATAACTCACTGACTTCAGATTGAAGCCACTCGGGTGAGCATTCAAATTCATGTGGGTGTGATGAAAACGATAGTGTACAGATATCAGGAAAATTCATATTGCTCACTTTACAGGTTTGTATTCTCAGAGGAATGGCATAGAATGTGTCCACCCCAGGAACAGGCCGTGTGCTTCTCATCACTCAGTAGGAGAATTGCCTGGTTCCACAGAATTTCGCAAGTGAAGGGGCTTCATACCATGAATTGCTAAATGACATCCCTTTTAAAGAATCCCCCCTGCAAAATCTCATAAGAAGGGCAATGTAAGCATTGTAGAAGAAGCCCTCCTGCACACTGTGACAAGTCACAGACTAAGGACTGCAGAAAAACCCCTCTACACACTGTGACTGTGTGACAAGTTACAGTCTAAGGACTGCAGAAGAACTCCTCCTACACACTGTGACTATGTGACAAGTTACAGACTAAGGACTGCAGAAGAACCCCTCCTACACACAGTGACTGTGTGACAAGTTACAGACTAAGGACTGCAGAAGAAGCCATCCTACACGTTGTGACTGTGTGACAAGTTACAGACTAAGGACTGCAGAAGAACCCCTCCTACACACTGTGACTGTGTGACAAGTTACAGACTAAGGACTGCAGAAGAAGCCCTCCTGCACACTGTGACTGTGTGACAAGTTACAGACTAAGGACTGATGGGAGAATCCCTCCTACACACTGTGACAAGTTACAGACTAAGGACTGCAGAATAAGCCATCCTACACACTGTGACTGTGTGACAAGTTACAGACTAAGGACTGCAGAAGAACACCTCCTACACACACACTGTGATGGTGTGACAAGTTACAGACTAAGGACTGCAGAAGAACACCTCCTACACACACACTGTGATGGTGTGACAAGTTACAGACTAAAGACTGCAGAAGACTCCTCCTATACACTGTGGCAAGTTACAGACTAAGGACAGCAGAAGACCATATGGTCTGTACAATTTTCTTTAATCATAAGTAGTTGTTTTTTAAACAGTTTGTAAATTTCTAACATTTTAGGCACTGGCAGATCTGCTGCTTAATGCGGTTTCTGTTCAGTATTAATGGGGTCACATTATAATGTTCCAGTCAGACAGACAGCAGCACATGCAGACGCTGAGTATCTTATCCCTGGGCCCTGGGAGGAAGTTTACCAGCAGGAGACTAATCACTGAGACTTCAAAGACTTCAGACTGACCACAAACAGCACCTGTTACAGACCTGGGCCACTTAATGCTGGGGATTGGAGGGTCTTAGTGTGGAAGGAAGGCAGGTGGGATTGTATGTACAGGGCAGCACTGCACGAGGGATGGGGGGATTCAGAGGGGGGAGAGAGACAGCGAGGAATAAGGGAGAGAGAGACAGACAGAGGAGTGAGGAAGAGAGACTAAATAGGATGAGAAAGAGCTAGGGAGACGACAGAGACAGAGGGGTGAATGAGAGCTAGAGAGAGAGAGAGAAACCAAGAGGAATAAGGGAGACTTAGGGATAGAGATAGAAACAGATGGGTGAAGGAGACAGAGAGAGAGAGAGAGACAGAGAGAGAGACAGAGAGAGAGACAGAGAGAAGAATGGGATGGGATAGAGCAAGGGAGAGGAAAGACAGACGGAGGGGTGAAAGAGAGAAAGAGAGGGAGAGCTAGAGAGAGGAATGACAGAGCTGCAAGAGTGTAAGTGAGAGAGAAACCAAGTACAATAAGAGAGTTCGTGAGAGAGAGAAGAGTGAGGAAGATAAATGAAAAAGGATGAGGTAAAGCTAGAGATAGGAGAGACAGGCAAAGGGATGAAGGATGGGTGAGGGCAAGTGTCATGACTGCCTTTGAGGGTCCACGGTGAGGCTCCCCTGAGCCCCACAAGCAAGGATCCTTTATGGCCCAAGAACGAACGGTCACAGCCCTAAAGTCTTTTACAATGGACATGAGACTTGTTTTAAGGACTGTGACATGTTTTTATGTATAATGTAATGTGGGCCACAATAATGAATGTTGGAGTTACTATATGATGTCATATGCACCATTTGTTACATATAGAAGAGACTAAGTGACATTCTTATGTATTTTGTCCAAGAATGCAATTCCCAGATGTTACTCTATCCCCTCCCTAGTCCCTCAAGCGTGATCAAAGTACAGCCATAACATCTGAAGTGACCTAACAAGACCACCTATTAATGGGGTGGGAAGGTAAGAAAGCAAACCCCTCATACAGGGAGGGGAATTATGAAGTGGGGCCACATGGGTTGATTCTTTTGTGCAGTTGTAAAATATCTGTGTAAGGAGAATAAAGTCAGTCTGTCTCCACTAATCCAGGGTGCATGTACATTTCTTTGTATGATGTGAAATCCTAATTAACGGGATCTGATTTTCCAGCTTCTCCATGAATGATGTTCTGATCTGAATTGGCATGCTAGGCGCTAAGATGAACACAAATCTCACAACCTGGAGATTGTTCCTGTAAGCTAAATCAGGAAAGTTAGGGGTGCACATAGACCCCTCATCTAAGGGTTGTGACAGCAAGCTAGAAAGAAACAAATGGGTGAGGGAGAGACACTATGTGTAATGAGAGAGAGCTAGGGAGTGGAGAGACAGACAGAGCGGGGAAGGAGAGCTAGAAAAAAGAGAACTAGAGTGGGAGAGAGATAGAGACAAAGAGGGACAAGGGACAGCTAGAGAGAGAAGAGGGATGATAGAGGTGCAAGAGAGAGTGAGATACATGAGGGAAAGATAAAGAGGTTGAGAAAGAAAAAGGTAGAGACAAATTGAGAGAGAAGGATGAGGGACAGCTAGAGGGAAAGAGAAGAGTGCAGAAAGGAACAGAGAGGAGAAAGAGAAGGGCAATGTCAGAGAGTGAGAAAGAAGGACAGAGAGCTAAAGTGTGAGAGAGGAGACAATAAAGAATATGAAAAAAAGAGGAAGGAAGATCCTGACATAAAACCAATAGAAGAGATTGAGGCAGCAAAAAAAGAGAGAGCAGGAGGGAGAGAGGAGAAAGAGAGGGAGAGGGAGAGCAGGTACTCATATATTATTCATACACGGGGGCCATGTACCAAGTTAAGACATACTGTAGATCTTTTGGAGACTCTTTGTACATCCGTCCCAAATGGTTATATAGGAATAGCAAGGATCTCACACACTAGTCTGACCTGTTTTAATCATGTTGCACTAGACATGTAGATTGTAAGAAGTAGTCAGTTGCTGTATATATACATAATATATATATATATGATATAAGTTCTGGGATAACCTGTGTCTGACACACCCTCCTCACCATAAACATTACTTGGCTTATGCGATCACCGGATGCTCACAACTATATAAAAACAACCTGACTGGGGGAGGATCTGAAGACTCAATTATCATCTTGATTATATCCTATAAAAATGTTCTTACCCATTTATGTCTCTCTAATGGAACATTGTTTACATAATTTTTTACGTCACAGCCTTGTACTACAAATTACAAACCTCACTGCCACATAACGCGTTTCGCATTCATAACAGCCACTGTGATCAGACTGTATAGGTTAGCGTGTGAATTGTGCAACTAAGTATTGATCATTAACACAATTCCTAGTCAATAATTTGTAACAACAATATTCAATAATCATTTCACTTTCAAAGATTTGAGTATCAGGTGCAGCTGAGCTGATTGTCTCCACCCTGATAAGGTCATCAAAGGGCAGTGGCATGTTTTGGCTGAGAGACAGGTCTAAAGATCTAAACAACATTCTGATTAGATAAGAGAACAAATAATTATTTATAGCCTGCCCCCACATCACAACCTTGTTGCCAAAAGGAAGCACTTTAACACAGCAGACCTCCATCTAAAGTGAAGCATAATGTAAATACTGTGTAACACAGACTACTAGACACAACTGCCTCTGCTACTGACCTTATAGTGGGTGGAGACAAGCCGCAGCTCAGCTTGATCTTTGACAGTAAGTATAATATTGAATGTTGCTTTTTGTAAATATTTTTTTTATTTTACTAATGATCAATGACTAATTAAACACCTACCTCAAGGTTATCTTTTAAACTATAATACACCAAAAAATACTCTAAAAATAAATAAGCATTTTACTTTTCAGCATAAAAATTGTGACAAGTTTTTTTTTTTTTATAGAATTTCCTTTTTTTTCTGGAACTTTATGTTTTTGAAAACACTTATTGCAAAACGTCCGGTTATGTAAATCACAAGAGTTTTGCAATATTCTGACTCAGTGGATTTGGACATCTGCCGCCCCAAAGTCCAGGTCCAGTTTAAGATCTTGCTCTCTGGCCCCAAGTACAAGGAACTGAAAGTAACTTACCTGAGTGAGCAGCTGGTCGGGGGTCAGTCCATTGATCCACCGCGTGTATCGTTCAGTGGCGTCCGGGGGGGTCCCTCCTAACCTGACAGCCAATTATCTGCAGAGGCACAACATTGTTATCTACAGCCATGTATAGCTGTGGAAGTACCATAGTTTTAACAAAACAAAACACTGCTGTTTGGGAAAAACTTCACATGTTGGTGATGTATGTAAAAGTTAATTTTTAGTAAGCATGAAACCATTTTTAGATCAAATCTTAATTTAAGCAGACTGTGCTCATGATTGATGGATTCCATGGTACCCAAACCCCTACTCAAGACCCACAAGACAGGCCATGATATAGGTCACAATGTATACAAAGGTGAGGCAACTAGTATTCAACAGGCTGCAGAGCCAGTGTTTGATCTAAATCATGGCCTGTCTGGTGGATCTTAAGGAGGGGTTTGGGAGCCACCGCTCTAGAGTTGTGGTCCTCAACCTTCTTGATCTGGGGACCAGCTTTAAGATCCTGGGACCCAACAGATAAAATATCATTGGACAGAAACATTGCCCTACAGCATTGCTTGTTGGCCTTGCTGATGATTCTCATGTGACTTGCACTTCCATTTAGCTTTACTATTAAAGGAACACAGCATCATTTAATGTATAATATAATATATAATATACTCTTTTAAATGTATGAATATGAATGAATATTTCAGACTTCAAGACCTCTTAAGCCTCGTAAGCCTACTGAAGGCACAGGGCCAATAGCAATGAATGGAAATTAAACTGAAGAAAAAAAAACATCTGCAGCAACACTGCACAGAAGGTATATTAAATAAGCACATACTTTACATTTTAAACTTTATATGCAATTAGTTTTAAATTGTGGTGTTCCATTTTCATTTCTCAGCTGATACTGTATGCAGCAGAAATACAAATGGTTTATACCATTGCATATAATATGAGCTGTATGTGACACTATCCCAGTTTAATATGAGGGTCAGATGACTGTTGGTATGTGGTACAGGATTCTACCAATTATTTATCCTCAAATTACAGCCAAGAAAGTATTATATGATAAACACAAATCCTGGATAATCTGGGCAGGAAACATCAGAAAGGTATGTGCAAACAGCAAGATAAACCTGCGGCGTCCGCAGCGTTAAGAAAAACACGTTAATGACCAGCTGGTCTGGGGTGGGGGATTACCGGGGGTCCATGCGAAGCCTCTTCTGCTAATTAGGGAGTTCTGGTCATATCCAGTCTGAGACTTGGGCTTATCAGTCTAATTTAAACGGATATCGACTCAGAAGTAATTGAATGGGCATGTTAGGTCATTGAGCTTAGACAGGTATTTTAAACATAAATTCCATTAAAAAATCCTCCCTTTCTCCTAATGAGTTTCAAATGACTAATTATCTCTCACTTAGTGGGTGATCAGCCGACAGAGCATGACTAGTTGATATAAAAATGCCTCTTACACTTCAAAGTCTCTGTGACTATTATTGGGGATTTTTATTCTTCCTGGTCAGGCGTTGTTGGCCCCTCTACCATTGAATGTATTTAAACAATAGAAAAAGTAATTAGGCAAGACAAAGGATCTTATTGTTTAATTTATGCTTAAAGTAAACAAGTTTCAAGCTCAATTATCTAACACTTCCACTTAAACTTTTACTAGCAACTAACTGTAATTTATTTATATGTGTTCGTATTCATTTTTTCAATCATCTGAGCTTTGATGTGTCATTTAGTTCTTAAAACAGGCATCTTAAGTCTTGGTGTGGGTGTCTGGAGATGTTTCCAGCCCTGCTGGTAATTTATATGAACAATATTAATAAACCACAGGCACAAACATATTGTGTATTCTTAATACCTGAAATGTTTCCCAGATGTCCCATTAATAATTCAAGCAACTTAATGGCCTGGACGCTGTCCCAGTAACGGTCCATCGGCTGTACACAAACAGCATCTGGCTGACCGGCGGGGTACATATCAAAGCAAAGGCACATTACGGGAAATGCCAAGAGGCGCGAGATGCGATACACTTTCCTATATGGGAATCTGGAGTTATATGGTGGAAATGCAGAGCAAGGCCATAATACAATCCGGTTTTATTTGTTTAATTAGTAACTGATTTACTATAAAGCCTGTATATTAATATTAATACAATTAATGCAACTTTAAAAACCACACATCTTACATTGACATTGCTGCTTGCACTATGTATGTTTCTCTCCACCCTCTATCAGATGTTCAGGTGGTGAAAAGGGATCTGCCCAGGAGGCTGTCTGCAATAGTCACTGCAGATAAGGACTGTGATCAGAACAGATAAGAACTTCTATCAGGACAGCCGTCTAGGAAGGTCCTCTCCCTCCCCCATCTAACTGTCATTAGTAAACTTTGGGTCTAGTAGGTGCTGAGAGATTAAGCATGTTATTTCCATTAGTACACTCTGTGTCTAGCAGGGACAGTACATAGAAACATGTCACTGCCATTAGTACAATTTGGGTCTAGCAGGGACTGAGCCTGTAAACATGGCACTGCCATTAGTACAATTTGGGTCTAGCAGAGACTGAGACTGTAAACATATCACTGCCATTAGTACACTTTGGCCCTCATTCAATTGCAATTTGGCCAATTGAATAGGGGTCTAAATAAGCACATAACATATTTTTTTCAAAGAAGTTTTTTTAGTAAACATCTATCCAAAAACAAGGTTTTCACTAACTAAAAACATATTTAAAAAATATATGTTATGTGCTTATTTAGAGCCCTATTTAATTGGCCAAATTGCAATAGAATGAGGGCCTTTGTGTCTAGCAGGGACTGAGCCTGTAAACATGTCACTGCCATTAGTACCTTTTGGGTCTAGCAGGGACTGAGCCTGTAAACATGTCACTGCCATTAGTACACTTTGGGTCTAGCAGGGACTGAGCCTGTAAACATGTCACTGCCATTAGTACACTTTGTGTCTAGCAGAGATTGAGCCTGTAACATATCACTGCCATTAGTACACTTTGGGTCTAGCAGGGACTGAGCCTGTAAACATGTCACTGCCATTAGTACACTTTGGGTCTAGCAGAGACTGAGCCTGTAAACATGTCACTGTCATTAGTACACTTTGGGTCTAGCAGAGACTGAGCCTGTAAACATGTCACTTGCATTAGTACACTTTGGGTCTAGCAGAGACTGAGCCTGTAAACATGTCACTGCCATTAGTACAATTTGGGTCTAGCAGAGACTGAGCCTGTAAACATGTCACTGTCATTAGTACACTTTGGGTCTAGCAGAGACTGAGCCTGTAAACATGTCACTGCCATTAGTACACTTTGTGTCTAGCAGAGACTGAGCCTGTAAACATCTCACTGCCATTAGTACACTTTGGGTCTAGCAGAGACTGAGCCTGTAAACATGTCACTTGCATTAGTACACTTTGTGTCTAGCAGAGATTGAGCCTGTAAACATATCACTTGCATTAGTACACTTTGGGTCTAGCAGGGACTGAGCCTGTAAACATTGCACTGCCATTAGTACACTTTGGGTCTAGCAGAGACTGAGCCTGTAAACATGTCACTGCCATTAGTACACTTTGGGTCTAGCAGAGACTGAGCCTGTAAACATGTCACTGCCATTAGTACACTTTGTGTCTAGCAGGGACTGAGCCTGTAAACATGTCACTTGCATTAGTACACTTTGGGTCTAGCACGGCTGAGCGATTAAGCATGTTATTTCCATTAGTACACTTTGGATCTAGCAGGGATGGTCATGGGTGTGTGTATGACGATTTAATATATTTTTTTCACATGGGTACAGAGGAAATTAGACTCAGCTGATTAGTGTAAAACTAATTGGACTCACATGACTGCGCAGAACAGAGCGCTGCAGAGCGCAGCCTCATTACACACTGGGATGTTTTCATTATCTGTCACTGGAATAAATCTACAACAGCTTGGAAACAAAGTCAAGTTCAGAAGTATCCAGCAGAGCCTGAATTACTAAAATCAGAAGAAACAGAAAAATGCCTATTTCAGAGAAAAAGAGGAGAGGGAGAGAACAGGGAGAGGGCTAGTGAGGGAGAGAACAGAACGAAAAACAGGAAGAACGGGGCAAGAGGGGAGAGAACGGGGCAAGAGGGGAGAGAACGGGGCAAGAGGGGAGAGAACGGGGCAAGAGGGGAGAGAACGGGGCAAGAGGGGAGAGAACGGGGCAAGAGGGGAGAGAACGGGGCAAGAGGGGAGAGAACAGGGCAAGAGGGGAGAAAACAGGGCAAGATGAAGAAGAGTGAGGGGAGAGAACAGGGCAAGATGAAGAAGAGTGAAGGGAGAGAACAGGGCAAGAGGGGAGAGAACAGGGCAAGAGGGGAGAGAACAGGGCAAGAGGGGAGAGAACAGGGCAAGAGGGGAGAGAACAGGGAGAGAACAGGGCAAGAGGGGAGAGAACAGGGCAAGAGGGGAGAGAACAGGGCAAGAGGGGAGAGAACAGGGCAAGAGGGGAGAGAACAGGGCAAGAGGGGAGAGAACAGGGCAAGAGGGGAGAGAACAGGGCAAGAGGGGAGATAACAGGGCAAGAGGGGAGATAACAGGGCAAGAGGGGAGAGAACAGGGCAAGAGGGGAGAGAATAGGGCAAGATGAAGAAGAGTGAAGGGGAGAGAACAGGACAAGGGGGAGAGCACAGGAGGGAGAGAACAGGACAGGAGGGAGAGCACAGGAGGGAGAGAACAGGAAGTATCCAGCAGCGCCTGAATTACTAAAATCAGAAGAAACAGAAAAATGCCTATTTCAGAGAAAAAAAGAGTAGAGGGAGAGAACAGGGCAAGAGGGGAGAGAACAGGGCAAGAGGGGAGAGAACAGGGCAAGAGGGGAGAGAACAGGGCAAGAGGGGAGAGAACAGGGCAAGAGGGGAGAGAACAGGGCAAGAGGGAGAGCACAGGAGGGAGAGCACAGGACAAGAGGGAGAGCACAGGAGGGAGAGCACAGGACAAGAGGGAGAGCACAGGAGGGAGAGAACAGGAAGTATCCAGCAGCGCCTGAATTACTAAAATCAGAAGAAACAGAAAAATGCCTATTTCAGAGAAAAAAAGAGTAGAGGGAGAGAACAGGGCAAGAGGGGAGAGAACAGGGCAAGAGGGGAGAGAACAGGGCAAGAGGGGAGAGAACAGGGCAAGAGGGGAGAGAACAGGGCAAGAGGGGAGAGAACAGGGCAAGAGGGAGAGCACAGGAGGGAGAGCACAGGACAAGAGGGAGAGCACGGGACAAGAGGAAGAGAACGGGACAAGAGGAAGAGAACGGGACAAGAGGGAGAGAACGGGACAAGAGGGAGAGCACAGGAGGGAGAGCACGGGACAAGAGGGAGAGCACGGGACAAGAGGGAGAGCACGGGACAAGAGGGAGAGCACGGGACAAGAGGGAGAGCACGGGACAAGAGGAAGAGAACGGGACAAGAGGAAGAGAACGGGACAAGAGGGAGAGCACGGGACAAGAGGGAGAGCACGGGACAAGAGGGAGAGCACGGGACAAGAGGGAGAGCACGGGACAAGAGGGAGAGCACGGGACAAGAGGGAGAGCACGGGACAAGAGGGAGAGCACGGGACAAGAGGGAGAGCACGGGACAAGAGGGAGAGCACGGGACAAGAGGGAGAGCACGGGACAAGAGGGAGAGCACGGGACAAGAGGGAGAGCACGGGACAAGAGGGAGAGCACGGGACAAGAGGGAGAGAACGGGACAAGAGGGAGAGAACGGGACAAGAGGGAGAGAACGGGACAAGAGGGAGAGAACGGGACAAGAGGGAGAGAACGGGACAAGGGGGAGAGAACGGGACAAGGGGGAGAGAACGGGACAAGGGGGAGAGAACGGGACAAGGGGGAGAGAACGGGACAAGGGGGAGAGAACGGGACAAGGGGGAGAGAACGGGACAAGGGGGAGAGAACGGGACAAGGGGGAGAGGACGGGACAAGGGGGAGAGGACGGGACAAGGGGGAGAGGACGGGACAAGGGGGAGAGCACGGGACAAGGGGGAGAGCACGGGACAAGGGGGAGAGCACGGGACAAGAGGGAGAGGACGGGACAAGTTGGAGAGCACAGGACAAGAGGGAGAGCACAGGACAAGAGGGAGAGCACAGGACAAGAGGGAGAGCACAGGACAAGAGGGAGAGCACAGGACAAGAGGGAGAGCACAGGACAAGAGGGAGAGCACAGGACAAGAGGGAGAGCACAGGACAAGAGGGAGAGCACAGGACAAGAGGGAGAGCACAGGACAAGAGGGAGAGCACAGGACAAGAGGGAGAGCACAGGACAAGAGGGAGAGCACAGGACAAGAGGGAGAGCACAGGACAAGAGGGAGAGCACAGGACAAGAGGGAGAGCACAGGACAAGAGGGAGAGCACAGGACAAGAGGGAGAGCACAGGACAAGAGGGAGAGCACGGGACAAGAGGGAGAGCACAGGACAAGAGGGAGAGCACAGGACAAGAGGGAGAGCACAGGACAAGAGGGAGAGCACAGGACAAGAGGGAGAGCACAGGACAAGAGGGAGAGCACAGGACAAGAGGGAGAGCACAGGACAAGAGGGAGAGCACAGGACAAGAGGGAGAGCACGGGACAAGAGGGAGAGCACGGGACAAGAGGGAGAGCACAGGACAAGAGGGAGAGCACAGGACAAGAGGGAGAGCACAGGACAAGAGGGAGAGCACAGGACAAGAGGGAGAGCACAGGACAAGAGGGAGAGCACAGGACAAGAGGGAGAGCACAGGACAAGAGGGAGAGCACAGGACAAGAGGGAGAGCACAGGACAAGAGGGAGAGCACAGGACAAGAGGGAGAGCACAGGAGGGAGAGAACAGGACAAGAGGGAGAGCACAGGACAAGAGGGAGAGCACAGGACAAGAGGGAGAGCACAGGACAAGAGGGAGAGCACAGGACAAGAGGGAGAGCACAGGACAAGAGGGAGAGCACAGGACAAGTTGGAGAGCACAGGACAAGTTGGAGAGCACAGGAGGGAGAGAACAGGACGAGATGGAGAGCACAGGACAAGAGGGAGAGCACAGGACAAGTTGGAGAGAACAGGACAAGATGGAGAGCACAGGAGGGAGAGCACAGGACAAGTTGGAGAGCACAGGACAAGAGGGAGAGCACAGGACAAGTTGGAGAGCACAGGAGGGAGAGAACAGGACAATTTGGAGAGAACAGGACAAGATGGAGAGCACAGGAGGGAGAGCACAGGACAAGTTGGAGAGCACAGGACAAGAGGGAGAGCACAGGACAAGTTGGAGAGCACAGGAGGGAGAGAACAGGACAAGTTGGAGAGCACAGGACAAGATGGAGAGCACAGGAGCGAGAGCACAGGACAAGTTGGAGAGCACAGGACAAGAGGGAGAGCACAGGACAAGAGGGAGAGCACAGGACAAGAGGGAGAGCACAGGACAAGAGGGAGAGCACAGGAGCGAGAGCACAGGACAAGTTGGAGAGCACAGGACAAGAGGGAGAGCACAGGACAAGAGGGAGAGCACAGGACAAGAGGGAGAGCACAGGAGGGAGAGAACAGGACAAGATGGAGAGCACAGGACAAGAGGGAGAGCACAGGACAAGAGGGAGAGCACAGGACAAGAGGGAGAGCACAGGACAAGAGGGAGAGCACAGGACAAGAGGGAGAGCACAGGACAAGTTGGAGAGCACAGGACAAGTTGGAGAGCACAGGAGGGAGAGAACAGGACGAGATGGAGAGAACAGGACAAGAGGGAGAGCACAGGACAAGTTGGAGAGAACAGGACAAGATGGAGAGCACAGGAGGGAGAGCACAGGACAAGTTGGAGAGCACAGGACAAGAGGGAGAGCACAGGACAAGTTGGAGAGCACAGGAGGGAGAGAACAGGACAAGTTGGAGAGCACAGGACAAGTTGGAGAGCACAGGACAAGTTGGAGAGAACAGGACAAGATGGAGAGCACAGGAGGGAGAGCACAGGAGGGAGAGCACAGGAGGGAGAGCACAGGAGGGAGAGCACGGGACAAGAGGGAGAGCACGGGACAAGAGGGAGAGCACGGGACAAGAGGGAGAGCACGGGACAAGAGGGAGAGCACGGGACAAGAGGGAGAGCACGGGACAAGAGGGAGAGCACGGGACAAGAGGGAGAGCACGGGACAAGAGGGAGAGCACGGGACAAGAGGGAGAGCACGGGACAAGAGGGAGAGCACGGGACAAGAGGGAGAGCACGGGACAAGAGGGAGAGCACGGGACAAGAGGGAGAGCACGGGACAAGAGGGAGAGCACGGGACAAGAGGGAGAGCACGGGACAAGAGGGAGAGCACGGGACAAGAGGGAGAGCACGGGACAAGAGGGAGAGCACGGGACAAGAGGGAGAGCACGGGACAAGAGGGAGAGCACGGGACAAGAGGGAGAGCACGGGACAAGTTGGAGAGCACGGGACAAGTTGGAGAGCACGGGACAAGTTGGAGAGCACGGGACAAGTTGGAGAGCACGGGACAAGTTGGAGAGCACGGGACAAGTTGGAGAGCACGGGACAAGAGGGAGAGCACGGGACAAGAGGGAGAGCACGGGACAAGAGGGAGAGCACGGGACAAGAGGGAGAGCACGGGACAAGAGGGAGAGAACGGGACAAGAGGGAGAGCACGGGACAAGAGGGAGAGCACGGGACAAGAGGGAGAGCACGGGACAAGAGGGAGAGCACGGGACAAGAGGGAGAGCACGGGACAAGAGGGAGAGCACGGGACAAGAGGGAGAGCACGGGACAAGAGGGAGAGCACGGGACAAGAGGGAGAGCACGGGACAAGAGGGAGAGAACGGGACAAGAGGGAGAGCACGGGACAAGAGGGAGAGAACGGGACAAGAGGGAGAGAACGGGACAAGAGGGAGAGAACGGGACAAGAGGGAGAGAACGGGACAAGAGGGAGAGCACGGGACAAGAGGGAGAGCACGGGACAAGAGGGAGAGAACGGGACAAGAGGGAGAGCACGGGACAAGAGGGAGAGAACGGGACAAGAGGGAGAGCACGGGACAAGAGGGAGAGCACGGGACAAGAGGGAGAGCACGGGACAAGAGGGAGAGAACGGGACAAGAGGGAGAGAACGGGACAAGAGGGAGAGCACGGGACAAGAGGGAGAGAACGGGACAAGAGGGAGAGCACGGGACAAGAGGGAGAGCACGGGACAAGAGGGAGAGAACGGGACAAGAGGGAGAGAACGGGACAAGAGGGGGAGAACGGGATCTCCCGGGACAAGAGGGAGAGAACGGGACAAGAGGGGGAGAACGGGATCTCCCGGGACAAGAGGGAGAGCACGGGACAAGAGGGAGAGCACGGGACAAGAGGGAGAGCACGGGACAAGAGGGAGAGCACGGGACAAGAGGGAGAGCACGGGACAAGAGGGAGAGCACGGGACAAGAGGGAGAGCACGGGACAAGAGGGAGAGCACGGGACAAGAGGGAGAGCACGGGACAAGAGGGAGAGCACGGGACAAGAGGGAGAGCACGGGACAAGAGGGAGAGCACGGGACAAGAGGGAGAGCACGGGACAAGAGGGAGAGCACGGGACAAGAGGGAGAGCACGGGACAAGAGGGAGAGCACGGGACAAGAGGGAGAGCACGGGACAAGAGGGAGAGAACGGGACAAGGGGGAGAGGACGGGACAAGGGGGAGAGGACGGGACAAGGGGGAGAGGACAGGACAAGGGGGAGAGGACAGGACAAGGGGGAGAGGACAGGACAAGGGGGAGAGGACAGGACAAGGGGGAGAGGACAGGACAAGAGGGAGAGGACAGGACAAGAGGGAGAGCACAGGACAAGAGGGAGAGCACAGGACAAGAGGGAGAGAACAGGACAAGAGGGAGAGAACAGGACAAGAGGGAGAGAACAGGACAAGAGGGAGAGAACAGGACAAGAGGGAGAGAACAGGACAAGAGGGAGAGAACAGGACAAGAGGGAGAGCACAGGACAAGAGGGAGAGCACAGGACAAGAGGGAGAGCACAGGACAAGAGGGAGAGCACAGGACAAGAGGGAGAGCACAGGACAAGAGGGAGAGCACAGGACAAGAGGGAGAGCACAGGACAAGAGGGAGAGCACAGGATGGAGAGAACAGGACAAGATGGAGAGCACAGGAGGAAGAGAACAGGACAAGATGGAGAGCACAGGAGGGAGAGAACAGCACAAGATGGAGAGAACAGGACAAGATGGAGAGAACAGGACAAGATGGAGAGCACAGGAGGGAGAGAACAGGACAAGTTGGAGAGCACAGGACAAGTTGGAGAGCACAGGACAAGTTGGAAAGCACAGGACAAGTTGGAGAGCACAGGACAAGAGGGAGAGCACAGGACAAGTTGGAGAGCACAGGACAAGAGGGAGAGCACAGGACAAGAGGGAGAGCACAGGAGGGAGAGAACAGGACGAGATGGAGAGCGCAGGACAAGAGGGAGAGCGCAGGACAAGAGGGAGAGCACAGGACAAGAGGGAGAGCACAGGACAAGTTGGAGAGCACAGGACAAGTTGGAGAGCACAGGACAAGTTGGAGAGCACAGGACAAGTTGGAGAGCACAGGAGGGAGAGAACAGGACGAGATGGAGAGCACAGGACAAGAGGGAGAGCACAGGACAAGAGGGAGAGCACAGGACAAGAGGGAGAGCACAGGACAAGAGGGAGAGCACAGGACAAGAGGGAGAGCACAGGACAAGAGGGAGAGCACAGGACAAGAGGGAGAGCACAGGACAAGAGGGAGAGCACAGGACAAGAGGGAGAGCACAGGACAAGAGGGAGAGCACAGGACAAGAGGGAGAGCACAGGACAAGAGGGAGAGCACAGGACAAGAGGGAGAGCACAGGACAAGTTGGAGAGCACAGGAGGGAGAGAACAGGACGAGATGGAGAGCACAGGACAAGAGGGAGAGCACAGGACAAGAGGGAGAGCACAGGACAAGTTGGAGAGAACAGGACAAGATGGAGAGCACAGGAGGGAGAGCACAGGACAAGTTGGAGAGCACAGGACAAGAGGGAGAGCACAGGACAAGTTGGAGAGCACAGGAGGGAGAGCACAGGACAAGTTGGAGAGAACAGGACAAGATGGAGAGCACAGGAGGGAGAGCACAGGACAAGAGGGAGAGCACAGGACAAGAGGGAGAGCACAGGACAAGAGGGAGAGCACAGGACAAGAGGGAGAGCACAGGACAAGAGGGAGAGCACAGGACAAGAGGGAGAGCACAGGACAAGAGGGAGAGCACAGGACAAGAGGGAGAGCACAGGACAAGAGGGAGAGCACAGGACAAGAGGGAGAGCACAGGACAAGAGGGAGAGCACAGGACAAGAGGGAGAGCACAGGACAAGAGGGAGAGCACGGGACAAGAGGGAGAGCACGGGACAAGAGGGAGAGCACGGGACAAGAGGGAGAGCACGGGACAAGAGGGAGAGCACGGGACAAGAGGGAGAGCACGGGACAAGAGGGAGAGCACGGGACAAGAGGGAGAGCACGGGACAAGAGGGAGAGCACGGGACAAGAGGGAGAGAACGGGACAAGAGGGAGAGCACGGGACAAGTTGGAGAGCACGGGACAAGTTGGAGAGCACGGGACAAGTTGGAGAGCACGGGACAAGTTGGAGAGCACGGGACAAGTTGGAGAGCACGGGACAAGTTGGAGAGCACGGGACAAGAGGGAGAGCACGGGACAAGAGGGAGAGCACGGGACAAGAGGGAGAGCACGGGACAAGAGGGAGAGCACGGGACAAGAGGGAGAGCACGGGACAAGAGGGAGAGCACGGGACAAGAGGGAGAGCACGGGACAAGAGGGAGAGCACGGGACAAGAGGGAGAGCACGGGACAAGAGGGAGAGCACGGGACAAGAGGGAGAGCACGGGACAAGAGGGAGAGCACGGGACAAGAGGGAGAGCACGGGACAAGAGGGAGAGCACGGGACAAGAGGGAGAGCACGGGACAAGAGGGAGAGCACGGGACAAGAGGGAGAGCACAGGAGGGAGAGAACAGGACAAGAGGGAGAGCACGGGACAAGAGGGAGAGCACGGGACAAGAGGGAGAGAACGGGACAAGAGGGAGAGAACGGGACAAGAGGGAGAGAACGGGACAAGAGGGAGAGAACGGGACAAGAGGGAGAGCACGGGACAAGAGGGAGAGAACGGGACAAGAGGGAGAGCACGGGACAAGAGGGAGAGAACGGGACAAGAGGGAGAGAACGGGACAAGAGGGAGAGCACGGGACAAGAGGGAGAGAGGGAGAGAACGGGACAAGAGGGAGAGAACGGGACAAGAGGGAGAGAACGGGACAAGAGGGAGAGAACGGGACAAGAGGGAGAGCACGGGACAAGAGGGAGAGCACGGGACAAGAGGGAGAGAACGGGACAAGAGGGAGAGAACGGGACAAGAGGGAGAGCACGGGACAAGAGGGAGAGAACGGGACAAGAGGGAGAGAACGGGACAAGAGGGAGAGCACGGGACAAGAGGGAGAGAACGGGACAAGAGGGAGAGAACGGGACAAGAGGGAGAGCACGGGACAAGAGGGAGAGAACGGGACAAGAGGGGGAGAACGGGATCTCCCGGGACAAGAGGGAGCGCACGGGACAAGAGGGAGAGCACGGGACAAGAGGGAGAGCACGGGACAAGAGGGAGAGCACGGGACAAGAGGGAGAGCACGGGACAAGAGGGAGAGAACGGGACAAGAGGGAGAGAACGGGACAAGAGGGAGAGAACGGGACAAGAGGGAGAGAACGGGACAAGAGGGAGAGCACGGGACAAGAGGGAGAGAACGGGACAAGAGGGAGAGAACGGGACAAGAGGGAGAGCACGGGACAAGAGGGAGAGAACGGGACAAGAGGGAGAGAACGGGACAAGAGGGAGAGCACGGGACAAGAGGGAGAGAACGGGACAAGAGGGAGAGAACGGGACAAGAGGGAGAGCACGGGACAAGAGGGAGAGCACGGGACAAGAGGGAGAGCACGGGACAAGAGGGAGAGAACAGGACAAGAGGGAGAGCACGGGACAAGTTGGAGAGCACGGGACAAGTTGGAGAGCACGGGACAAGTTGGAGAGCACGGGACAAGTTGGAGAGCACGGGACAAGTTGGAGAGCACGGGACAAGTTGGAGAGCACGGGACAAGAGGGAGAGCACGGGACAAGAGGGAGAGCACGGGACAAGAGGGAGAGCACGGGACAAGAGGGAGAGCACGGGACAAGAGGGAGAGCACGGGACAAGAGGGAGAGAACGGGACAAGAGGGAGAGAACGGGACAAGAGGGAGAGAACGGGACAAGAGGGGGAGAACGGGATCTCCCGGGACAAGAGGGAGAGAACGGGACAAGAGGGGGAGAACGGGATCTCCCGGGACAAGAGGGAGAGCACGGGACAAGAGGGAGAGCACGGGACAAGAGGGAGAGCACGGGACAAGAGGGAGAGCACGGGACAAGAGGGAGAGCACGGGACAAGAGGGAGAGCACGGGACAAGAGGGAGAGCACGGGACAAGAGGGAGAGCACGGGACAAGAGGGAGAGCACGGGACAAGAGGGAGAGCACGGGACAAGAGGGAGAGCACGGGACAAGAGGGAGAGCACGGGACAAGAGGGAGAGCACGGGACAAGAGGGAGAGCACGGGACAAGAGGGAGAGCACGGGACAAGAGGGAGAGCACGGGACAAGAGGGAGAGCACGGGACAAGAGGGAGAGCACGGGACAAGAGGGAGAGAACGGGACAAGGGGGAGAGGACGGGACAAGGGGGAGAGGACGGGACAAGGGGGAGAGGACAGGACAAGGGGGGAGAGGACAGGACAAGGGGGAGAGGACAGGACAAGGGGGAGAGGACAGGACAAGGGGGAGAGGACAGGACAAGAGGGAGAGGACAGGACAAGAGGGAGAGCACAGGACAAGAGGGAGAGCACAGGACAAGAGGGAGAGAACAGGACAAGAGGGAGAGAACAGGACAAGAGGGAGAGAACAGGACAAGAGGGAGAGAACAGGACAAGAGGGAGAGAACAGGACAAGAGGGAGAGAACAGGACAAGAGGGAGAGCACAGGACAAGAGGGAGAGCACAGGACAAGAGGGAGAGCACAGGACAAGAGGGAGAGCACAGGACAAGAGGGAGAGCACAGGACAAGAGGGAGAGCACAGGACAAGAGGGAGAGCACAGGACAAGAGGGAGAGCACAGGATGGAGAGAACAGGACAAGATGGAGAGCACAGGAGGAAGAGAACAGGACAAGATGGAGAGCACAGGAGGGAGAGAACAGCACAAGATGGAGAGAACAGGACAAGATGGAGAGAACAGGACAAGATGGAGAGCACAGGAGGGAGAGAACAGGACAAGTTGGAGAGCACAGGACAAGTTGGAGAGCACAGGACAAGTTGGAGAGCACAGGACAAGTTGGAGAGCACAGGACAAGAGGGAGAGCACAGGACAAGTTGGAGAGCACAGGACAAGAGGGAGAGCACAGGACAAGAGGGAGAGCACAGGAGGGAGAGAACAGGACGAGATGGAGAGCGCAGGACAAGAGGGAGAGCGCAGGACAAGAGGGAGAGCACAGGACAAGAGGGAGAGCACAGGACAAGTTGGAGAGCACAGGACAAGTTGGAGAGCACAGGACAAGTTGGAGAGCACAGGACAAGTTGGAGAGCACAGGAGGGAGAGAACAGGACGAGATGGAGAGCACAGGACAAGAGGGAGAGCACAGGACAAGAGGGAGAGCACAGGACAAGAGGGAGAGCACAGGACAAGAGGGAGAGCACAGGACAAGAGGGAGAGCACAGGACAAGAGGGAGAGCACAGGACAAGAGGGAGAGCACAGGACAAGAGGGAGAGCACAGGACAAGAGGGAGAGCACAGGACAAGAGGGAGAGCACAGGACAAGAGGGAGAGCACAGGACAAGAGGGAGAGCACAGGACAAGAGGGAGAGCACAGGACAAGTTGGAGAGCACAGGAGGGAGAGAACAGGACGAGATGGAGAGCACAGGACAAGAGGGAGAGCACAGGACAAGAGGGAGAGCACAGGACAAGTTGGAGAGAACAGGACAAGATGGAGAGCACAGGAGGGAGAGCACAGGACAAGTTGGAGAGCACAGGACAAGAGGGAGAGCACAGGACAAGTTGGAGAGCACAGGAGGGAGAGCACAGGACAAGTTGGAGAGAACAGGACAAGATGGAGAGCACAGGAGGGAGAGCACAGGAGGGAGAGCACAGGACAAGAGGGAGAGCACAGGACAAGAGGGAGAGCACAGGACAAGAGGGAGAGCACAGGACAAGAGGGAGAGCACAGGACAAGAGGGAGAGCACAGGACAAGAGGGAGAGCACAGGACAAGAGGGAGAGCACGGGACAAGAGGGAGAGCACGGGACAAGAGGGAGAGCACGGGACAAGAGGGAGAGCACGGGACAAGAGGGAGAGCACGGGACAAGAGGGAGAGCACGGGACAAGAGGGAGAGCACGGGACAAGAGGGAGAGCACGGGACAAGAGGGAGAGCACGGGACAAGAGGGAGAGCACGGGACAAGAGGGAGAGAACGGGACAAGAGGGAGAGAACGGGACAAGAGGGAGAGCACGGGACAAGTTGGAGAGCACGGGACAAGTTGGAGAGCACGGGACAAGTTGGAGAGCACGGGACAAGTTGGAGAGCACGGGACAAGTTGGAGAGCACGGGACAAGTTGGAGAGCACGGGACAAGAGGGAGAGCACGGGACAAGAGGGAGAGCACGGGACAAGAGGGAGAGCACGGGACAAGAGGGAGAGCACGGGACAAGAGGGAGAGCACGGGACAAGAGGGAGAGCACGGGACAAGAGGGAGAGCACGGGACAAGAGGGAGAGCACGGGACAAGAGGGAGAGCACGGGACAAGAGGGAGAGCACGGGACAAGAGGGAGAGCACGGGACAAGAGGGAGAGCACGGGACAAGAGGGAGAGCACGGGACAAGAGGGAGAGCACGGGACAAGAGGGAGAGCACGGGACAAGAGGGAGAGCACAGGAGGGAGAGAACAGGACAAGAGGGAGAGCACGGGACAAGAGGGAGAGCACGGGACAAGAGGGAGAGAACGGGACAAGAGGGAGAGAACGGGACAAGAGGGAGAGAACGGGACAAGAGGGAGAGAACGGGACAAGAGGGAGAGCACGGGACAAGAGGGAGAGAACGGGACAAGAGGGAGAGCACGGGACAAGAGGGAGAGAACGGGACAAGAGGGAGAGAACGGGACAAGAGGGAGAGCACGGGACAAGAGGGAGAGAGGGAGAGAACGGGACAAGAGGGAGAGAACGGGACAAGAGGGAGAGAACGGGACAAGAGGGAGAGAACGGGACAAGAGGGAGAGCACGGGACAAGAGGGAGAGAACGGGACAAGAGGGAGAGAACGGGACAAGAGGGAGAGCACGGGACAAGAGGGAGAGAACGGGACAAGAGGGAGAGAACGGGACAAGAGGGAGAGCACGGGACAAGAGGGAGAGAACGGGACAAGAGGGAGAGAACGGGACAAGAGGGAGAGCACGGGACAAGAGGGAGAGAACGGGACAAGAGGGGGAGAACGGGATCTCCCGGGACAAGAGGGAGCGCACGGGACAAGAGGGAGAGCACGGGACAAGAGGGAGAGCACGGGACAAGAGGGAGAGCACGGGACAAGAGGGAGAGCACGGACAAGAGGGAGAGAACGGGACAAGAGGGAGAGAACGGGACAAGAGGGAGAGAACGGGACAAGAGGGAGAGCACGGGACAAGAGGGAGAGAACGGGACAAGAGGGAGAGAACGGGACAAGAGGGAGAGCACGGGACAAGAGGGAGAGAACGGGACAAGAGGGAGAGAACGGGACAAGAGGGAGAGCACGGGACAAGAGGGAGAGAACGGGACAAGAGGGAGAGAACGGGACAAGAGGGAGAGCACGGGACAAGAGGGAGAGCACGGGACAAGAGGGAGAGCACGGGACAAGAGGGAGAGAACGGGACAAGAGGGAGAGCACGGGACAAGTTGGAGAGCACGGGACAAGTTGGAGAGCACGGGACAAGTTGGAGAGCACGGGACAAGTTGGAGAGCACGGGACAAGTTGGAGAGCACGGGACAAGTTGGAGAGCACGGGACAAGAGGGAGAGCACGGGACAAGAGGGAGAGCAGGGACAAGAGGGAGAGCACGGGACAAGAGGGAGAGCACGGGACAAGAGGGAGAGCACGGGACAAGAGGGAGAGAACGGGACAAGAGGGAGAGAACGGGACAAGAGGGAGAGCACGGGACAAGAGGGAGAGCACGGGACAAGAGGGAGAGCACGGGACAAGAGGGAGAGCACGGGACAAGAGGGAGAGCACGGGACAAGAGGGAGAGCACGGGACAAGAGGGAGAGCACGGGACAAGAGGGAGAGCACGGGACAAGAGGGAGAGCACGGGACAAGAGGGAGAGAACGGGACAAGAGGGAGAGCACGGGACAAGAGGGAGAGAACGGGACAAGAGGGAGAGAACGGGACAAGAGGGAGAGAACGGGACAAGAGGGAGAGAACGGGACAAGAGGGAGAGCACGGGACAAGAGGGAGAGAACGGGACAAGAGGGAGAGAACGGGACAAGAGGGAGAGCACGGGACAAGAGGGAGAGAACGGGACAAGAGGGAGAGAACGGGACAAGAGGGAGAGCACGGGACAAGAGGGAGAGAACGGGACAAGAGGGAGAGAACGGACAAGAGGGAGAGCACGGGACAAGAGGGAGAGCACGGGACAAGAGGGAGAGCACGGGACAAGAGGGAGAGCACGGGACAAGAGGGAGAGCACGGGACAAGAGGGAGAGCACGGGACAAGAGGGAGAGCACGGGACAAGAGGGAGAGAACGGGACAAGGGGGAGAGGACAGGACAAGGGGGAGAGGACAGGACAAGGGGGAGAGGACAGGACAAGGGGGAGAGGACAGGACAAGGGGGAGAGGACAGGACAAGGGGGAGAGCACAGGACAAGAGGGAGAGCACAGGACAAGAGGGAGAGAACAGGACAAGAGGGAGAGAACAGGACAAGAGGGAGAGAACAGGACAAGAGGGAGAGAACAGGACAAGAGGGAGAGAACAGGACAAGAGGGAGAGAACAGGACAAGAGGGAGAGCACAGGACAAGAGGGAGAGCACAGGACAAGAGGGAGAGCACAGGACAAGAGGGAGAGCACAGGATGGAGAGAACAGGACAAGAGGGAGAGCACAGGAGGAAGAGAACAGGACAAGATGGAGAGCACAGGAGGGAGAGAACAGCACAAGATGGAGAGAACAGGACAAGATGGAGAGAACAGGACAAGATGGAGAGAACAGGACAAGTTGGAGAGCACAGGACAAGTTGGAGAGCACAGGACAAGTTGGAGAGCACAGGACAAGTTGGAGAGCACAGGACAAGAGGGAGAGCACAGGACAAGAGGGAGAGCACAGGACAAGAGGGAGAGCACAGGACAAGAGGGAGAGCACAGGACAAGAGGGAGAGCACAGGACAAGAGGGAGAGCACAGGACAAGAGGGAGAGCACAGGAGGGAGAGAACAGGACGAGAGGGAGAGCGCAGGACAAGAGGGAGAGCGCAGGACAAGAGGGAGAGCGCAGGACAAGAGGGAGAGCGCAGGACAAGAGGGAGAGCACAGGACAAGAGGGAGAGCACAGGACAAGTTGGAGAGCACAGGACAAGTTGGAGAGCACAGGACAAGTTGGAGAGCACAGGACAAGTTGGAGAGCACAGGAGGGAGAGAACAGGACGAGATGGAGAGCACAGGACAAGAGGGAGAGCACAGGACAAGAGGGAGAGCACAGGACAAGAGGGAGAGCACAGGACAAGAGGGAGAGCACAGGACAAGAGGGAGAGCACAGGACAAGAGGGAGAGCACAGGACAAGAGGGAGAGCACAGGACAAGAGGGAGAGCACGGGACAAGAGGGAGAGCACAGGACAAGAGGGAGAGCACAGGACAAGAGGGAGAGCACAGGACAAGAGGGAGAGCACAGGACAAGAGGGAGAGCACAGGACAAGAGGGAGAGCACAGGACAAGAGGGAGAGCACAGGACAAGAGGGAGAGCACAGGACAAGAGGGAGAGCACAGGACAAGAGGGAGAGCACAGGACAAGAGGGAGAGCACAGGACAAGAGGGAGAGCACAGGACAAGAGGGAGAGCACAGGACAAGAGGGAGAGCACAGGAGGGAGAGAACAGCACAAGATGGAGAGAACAGGACAAGAGGGAGAGAACAAAACAAGATGGAGAGAAGAGAGCAAGAGAGATAGGGATAGTGAGGGGGAGAGAGAGAGCGAGCAAGAGAAAGAGAGCAAGGGGGAGCGAGAGAGAGAACAGGGAGAGAGGAAGACTGCAGGAGAGAGAGAATAGGGAGAGAATGAGGTAGTATGTAGAGAGGAGGAGAGAAATGGAGAAAGAGGAGGGAGAGCAGACGAGAAACAAAAAAAAAAAAAAAGAGGAAGAAAATTTGAGGAGGAGAGGCTGGGGGCTAGAAGAGAAAAAATAGGCAAGGCAAGATAAAGAAAACAGGTAGAGAAGAGCAAGATATAAATTGTTGTATGCAGAACATAATAAATCTAAAGTTGTCTTTAATCATTGCCTCTATAGGGGCTTGCACAGACACCTTATACTTCGTAGATGATTTAGTTGTAAATCTTGGTTTGGGGGTGGATCAGAAAGGCTGACCAATAGTGCAAAATAGCAAAAGGAATGTGCCGTTTTTTTTTTTTTAAATGATAACGTCCTTCTGGTCACATTTAGCTTTATTTCATCCCATATTTGGAAACTTTAGAGAAAAGAAAATATGCATTTATGTGGACAGTGATATTCTGCATTTTTTTTTATACAATTAAATTCAACTCACAAAATTAATTTAAAGTGGTTTTAACAAAAACTAAAAAAAATGTGCTGAGCCTTAGCAATGATGTGACTAAGCTTTAATTCTGATTACAGTACGTTTCTTTTCAGGGTGTCTGGATCCAGTGGGCACGGCGTGCATGGACTGGTGCCAGTCTGGGCACAATCACAGAGAGCCATCAATTAATCCGCTAACAAGTGAACCAACAATTGGAGGGTCCTGAATGATTTTATACTAATACAGTTGCGCAGCGCCGTAATCATTAGGATTCTCTGGACATTCGTATTAATTAACATTAATTAACACCCCAACCCCTCTGCGCACATGTAGTTTTGTGTCATGAATATTTAAAAAGGAAATCTTTTTTTTTAGCCAAAATTTCTGCCCCAACGGCCCCAACATTTTATTTTTTTCACAGCAGGAAATTGGCTGCTCACACAATTTTACACTTATTTTCCTGTTATTTCTCTGGAAACAAAACTGCAAATCATTATTATTTTTTTAACCACTTAAAATCATTTTTTTTTTCTGTTAATGGCTTTATGCCAGAAACGAGTCTCTTTGAAAAACGGCCAATTATTAGAGAGAAAAGGATCAACAAGCTGTGGTTGAAAATGAAACCATGGGCCACTGTGGTCAGTTTTTTTCCTATATGCTTTTTTTTTTTTTTTTTTTTTATATTAAACTTGATAAATGTCAATTTGCTTTAAATTTTGAGTTATAGTGGAATGATTTCTATTAATTCTGCACATGCCCAGATTGATTCTAGTAATAGGTTTTGGGCACATTACAGTGAAGGGTTAAAGTCCCTTTTGGAACCTTACCAGCACTAGTTTTGATGCAAGTAAAATCATTTATAAATATAAAACACACTCTTTTAAAGGAATACTGTAATTTAAGAAGAACTACACATTTGTAAAGGATGTAACAAATTAACAACATTAGCAGATGTGTATTCTTGGTGGTCCAATGGTTTGGATTTGCTGCTTTCACCGCTGCAACCTGGGTTCGGAAGCAAGAGGTCACACCACCCTGAAGCCAAAAAGGGTTGGGCCTTATCAGTACTTGGATGGGAGATCACCTAGGAATACCAGGTGCTGTATGCTGTGGCCCACTGGAGAAGGAATGGCAACCCACTCCAGCATCTGTGCCATGAATACCAAGTGCATCAGCATGACCACGGACATAAAGATGTGCTTGGTGTGTTACGGGCCACGAGGTCACGTAGAGCCGGAAACAACTGAACGATGGGGGCGGAAAACATTTTTAGAATGTTTGTATATTTTGTATGAGTAGAGGTTTCCATTTTGAAGAATGTTCCATCATATCTGGTTTCAACATTTCCTGAAGGCTTAAAACATGAGGAGTGTGTTTATTTTAATTAGTGGAGACAAGTTGGGAAGGGGGATGATTTTATTAAATAAAGTTAGAATTTGCCACCAATGCCGTTCCACAGCACATGCTCAGAAGCAGGTAGCTTGCATCCATAACTGCAACCTTCAAGGATGCCTCCAGAGCCCATAACAAAAAAAGCACAGTAAAACATGTTTCTCTACATTTTATTTGAATGGTGGCAAATAAACAAAAATAAATCATCTTCTTGTTCCATTAAGTTGTGAAATTGTCCATTTGTCCCGGAGCTGACTTGCGAGTAGACGTTATTAGGCGCTGTCGATATAAATGTCAGAGCAGCAGAATTTTCACATGAGGCGTCACAGAAAATGCTTGGCAGGTTATGACAGACAGAAAATCAGGAATTCTGCACTATGATTAGAGACCATCATAAACATGTATCCAATTAGTCCATATAAGCTGCCTTTGCGTATGAATAAGATATTTTAATGTTTAGATCACTCGTTTGTCATGTGGAATTAAGTGTCTATTTAAAGGGCCATTGAAGTGTCATGTCTATAGTATACACTGATAACGGGCAAAAATGTATTTGAACATTAAAAAAAAATATCCAATACCTTCCAAAGAATTATTTAATTATATTAAAATCAACCACCAAAATTCAAGCATGATAAGGAAATGGGATCACCACAACATACGTGGTTTTCAAGAATATGTGAACAAGCCCCACTTACAAGAGGAATTTTGAAAGATTGATATGCGACACTTAACATGTCCCA
>CM050168.1:241090415-241154655 GCA_027410445.1 Discoglossus pictus | reverse complement strand
AACCCCTCATACAGGGAGGGGAATTATGAAGTGGGGCCACATGGGTTGATTCTTTTGTGCAGTTGTAAAATATCTGTGTAAGGAGAATAACGTCAGTCTGTCTCCACTAATCCAGGGTGCATGTACATTTCTTTGTATGATGTGAAATCCTAATTAACGGGATCTGATTTTCCTGCTTCTCCATGAATGATGTTCTGATCTGAATTGGCATGCTAGGGGCTAAGATGAACACAAATCTCACAACCTGGAGATTGTTCCTGTAAGCTAAATCAGGAAAGTTAGGGGTGCACATAGACCCCTCATCTCAGGGTTGTGACAGCAAGCTAGAAAGAAACAAATGGGTGAGGGAAAGATACTATGTGTAATGATAGAGAGCTAGGGAGTGGAGAGACAGACAGAGCGGTGAAGGAGAGCTAGAAAAAAGAGAACTAGAGGGGGAGAGAGATAGAGACAAAGAGGGACAAGGGACAGTTAGAGAGAGAAGAGGGATGATAGAGGTGCAATAGAGAGTGAGATGCATGAGGGAAAGATAAAGAGTTTGAGAAAGAGAAAGGTAGAGACAAATTGAGAGAGAAGGATGAGGGACAGCTAGAGGGAAAGAGAAGAGTGCAGAAAGGAACAGAGAGGAGAAAGAGAAGGGCAATGTCAGAGAGTGAGAAAGAAGGATAGAGAGCTAAAGTGTGAGAGAGGAGACAATAAAGAATATTAAAAAAAAGAGGAAGGAAGAACCTGACATAAAACCAATAGGAGACATTGAGGCAGCACAAAAGAGAGAGCGGGAGGGAGAGAGGAGAAAGAGAGGGAGAGGGAGAGCAGATACTCATATATTATTCATACACGGGGGCCATGTACCAAGTTAAGACATACTGTAGATCTTTTGGAGACTCTTTGTACATCCGTCCCAAATGGTTATATAGGAATAGCAAGGATCTCACACACTAGTCTGACCTGTTTTAATCATGTTGCACTAGACATGTGGATTGTAAGCAGTAGTCAGTTGCTGTATATATACATAATATATATAGATGATATGAGTTCTGGGATAACCTGTGTCTGACACACCCTCCTCACCATAAACATTACTTGGCTTATGTGATCACTGGATGCTCACAACTATATAAAAACAACCTGACTGGGGGAGGATCTGAAGGCTCAATTATCATCTTGATTATATCCTATAAAAATGTTCTTACCCATTTATGTCTCTTTAATGGAACATTGTTTACATAATTTTTTACGTCACAGCCTTGTACTACAAATTACAAACCTCACTGCCACATAACGCGTCTCGCATTCATGACAGCCACTGTGATCAGACTGTATAGGTTAGCGTGTGAATTGTGCAACTAAGTATTGATCATTGACACAATTCCTAGTCAATAATTTTTAACAACAATATTCAATAATCATTTCACTTTCAAAGATTTGAGTATCAGGTGCAGCTGAGCTGATTGTCTCCACCCTGATAAGGTCATCAAAGGGCAGTGGCATGTTTTGGCTGAGAGACAGGTCTAAAGATCTAAACAACATTCTGATTAAATAAGAGACCAAATAATTATTTATAGCCTGCCCCCACATCACAACCTTGTTGCCAAAAGGAAGCACTTTAACACAGCAGACCTCCATCTAAAGTGAAGCATAATGTAAATACTGTGTAACACAGACTACTAGACACAACTGCCTCTGCTACTGACCTTATAGTGGGTGGAGACAAGCCGCAGCTCAGCTTGATCTTTGACAGTAAGTATAATATTAAATGTTGCTTTTTGTAAATAATTTATTTATTTTACTAATGACTAATTGAACACCTACCTCAAGGTTATCCTTTAAACTATAATACACCAAGAAATACTCTAAAAATAAATAAGCATTTTACTTTTCAGCATAAAAATTGAGACAATTTTTTTTTTTTTTTTATAGAATTTCCTTTTTTTCCTGGAACTTTATGTTTTTGAAAACACTTATTGCAAAACGTCCGGTTATGTAAATCACAAGAGTTTTGCAATATTCTGACTCAGTGGATTTGGACATCTGCCGCCCCAAAGTCCAGGTCCAGTTTAAGAACTTGCTCTCTGGCCCCAAGTACAAGGAACTGAAAGTAACTTACCTGAGTGAGCAGCTGGTCGGGGGTCAGTCCATTGATCCACCGCGTGTATCGTTCAGTGGCGTCCGGGGGATCCCTCCTCACCTGACAGCCAATTATCTGCAGAGGCACAACATTGTTATCTACAGCCATGTATAGCTGTGGAAGTACCATAGTTTTAACAAAACAAAACACTGCTGTTTGGGAAAAACTTCACATGTTGGTGATGTATGTAAAAGTTAATTTTTAGTAAGCATGAAACCATTTTTAGATCAAATCTTAATTTAAGCAGACTGTGCTCATGATTGATGGATTCCATGGTACCCAAACCCCTACTCAAGACCCACAAGACAGGCCATGATATAGGTCACAATGTATACAAAGGTGAGGCAACTAGTATTCAACAGGCTGCAGAGCCAGTGTTTGATCTAAATCATGGCCTGTCTGGTGGATCTTAAGGAGGGGTTTGGGAGCCACCGCTCTAGAGCTGTGGTCCTCAACCTTCTTGATCTGGGGACCAGCTTTAAGATCCTGGGACCCAACAGATAAAATATCATTGGACAGAAACATTGCCCTACAGCATTGCTTGTTGGCCTTGCTGATGATTCTCATGTGACTTGCACTTCCATTTAGCTTTACTATTAAAGGAACACAGCATCATTTAATGTATAATATAATATATAATATAATATACTCTTTTAAATGTATGACTTTTTCAGACTTCAAGACCTCTTAAGCCTCGTAAGCCTACTGAAGGCACAGGGCCAATAGCAATGAATGGAAATTAAACTGAAGAAAAAAACATCTGCAGCAACACTGCACAGAAGGTATATTAAATAAGCACAGACTTTACATTTTAAACTTTATATGCAATTAGTTTTAAATTGTGGTGTTCCATTTTCATTTCCCAGCTGATACTGTATGCAGCAGAAATGCAAATGGTTTATTCCATTGCATATAATATGAGCTGTATGTGACACTATCCCAGTTTAATATGAGGGTCAGATGACTGTTGGTATGTGGTACAGGATTCTACCAATTATTTATCCTCAAATTACAGCCAAGAAAGTATTATATGATAAACACAAATCCTGGATAATCTGGGCAGGAAACATCAGAAAGGTATGTGCAAACAGCAAGATAAACCCGCGGCATCCGCAGCGTTAAGAAAAACACGTTAATGACCAGCTGGTCTGGGGTGGGGGATTACCAGGGGGTCCATGCGAAGCCTCTTCTGCTAATTAGGGAGTTCTGGTCATATCCAGTCTGAGACTTGGGCTTATCAGTCTAATTTAAACGGATATCGACTCAGAAGTAATTGAATGGGCATGTTAGGTCATTGAGCTTAGACAGGTATTTTAAACATAAATTCCATTAAAAAATCCTCCCTTTCTCCTAATGAGTTTCAAATGACTAATTATCTCTCACTTAGTGGGTGATCAGCCGACAGAGCATGACTAGTTGATATAAAAATGCCTCTTACACTTCAAAGTCTCTGTGACTATTATTGGGGATTTTTACTCTTCCTGGTCAGGCGTTGTTGGCCCCTCTACCATTGAATGTATTTAAACAATAGAAAAAGTAATAAGGCAAGACAGGATCTTATTGTTTAATTTATGCTTAAAGTAAACAAGTTTCAAGCTCAATTATCTAACACTTCCACTTAAACTTTTACTAGCAACTAACTGTAATTTATTTATATGTGTTCGTATTCATTTTTTCAATCATCTGAGCTTTGATGTGTCATTTAGTTCTTAAAACAGGCATCTTAAGTCTTGGTGTGGGTGTCTGGAGATGTTTCCAGCCCTGCTGGTAATTTATATGAACAATATTAATAAACCACAGGCACAAACATATTGTGTATTCTTAATACCTGAAATGTTTCCCAGATGTCCCATTAATAATTCAAGCAACTTAATGGCCTGGACGCTGTCCCAGTAACGGTCCATCGGCTGTACACAAACAGCATCTGGCTGACCGGCGGGGTACATATCAAAGCAAAGGCACAATACTGGGAATGCCAAGGGGCACGAGATGCGATACACTTTCCTATATGGGAATCTGGAGTTATATGGTGGAAATGCAGAGCAAGGCCATAATACAATCCGGTTTTATTTGTTTAATTAGTAACTGATTTACTATAAAGCCTGTATATTAATATTAATACAATTAATGCAACTTTAAAAACACACATCTTACATTGACATTGCTGCTTGCAGTATGTATGTTTCTGTCCACCCTCTATCAGGTGTTCAGGTGGTGAAAAAGGGATCTGCCCAGGAGGCTGTCTGCAATAGTCACTGCAGATAAGGTCTGTGATCAGAACAGATAAGGACTTCTATCAGGACAGCCACCTAGGCAGGTCCGCTCCCTCCCCCATCTAACTGTCATTAGTAAACTTTGGGTCTAGTAGGTGCTGAGAGATTAAGCATGTTATTTCCATTAGTACACTCTGTGTCTAGCAGGGACAGTACATAGAAACATGTCACTGCCATTAGTACAATTTGGGTCTAGCAGGGACTGTTCCTGTAAACATGTCACTGCCATTAGTACAATTTGGGTCTAGCAGGGACTGAGCCTGTAAACATGTCACTTGCATTAGTACACTTTGGGTCTAGCACGGCTGAGCGATTAAGCATGTTATTTCCATTAGTACACTTTGGGTCTAGCAGGGACTGAGCCTGTAAACATTGCACTGCCATTAGTACACTTTGGGTCTAGCAGAGACTGAGCCTGTAAACATGTCACTGTCATTAGTACACTTTGGGTCTAGCAGGGACTGAGCCTGTAAACATGTCACTTGCATTAGTACACTTTGGGTCTAGCACGGCTGAGCGATTAAGCATGTTATTTCCATTAGTACACTTTGGATCTAGCAGGGATGGTCATGGGTGTGTATATGACGATTTAATATATTTTTTTCACATGGTCACAGAGGAAATTAGACTCAGCTGATTAGTGTAAAACTAATTGGACTCACATGACTGCGCAGAACAGAGCGCTGCAGAGCGCAGCCTCATTACACACTGGGATGTTTTCATTATCTGTCACTGGAATAAATCTACAACAGCTTGGAAACAAAGTCAAGTTCAGAAGTATCCAGCAGAGCCTGAATTACTAAAATCAGAAGAAACAGAAAAATGCCTATTTCAGAGAAAAAGAGGAGAGGGAGAGAACAGGGAGAGGGCTAGTGAGGGAGAGAACAGAACGAGAAACAGGAAGAACAGGGCAAGAGGGGAGAGAACCGGGCATGAGGGGAGAGAACAGGGCAAGAGGGGAGAGAACAGGGCAAGAGGGGAGAGAACAGGGCAAGAGGGGAGAGAACAGGGCAAGAGGGGAGAGAAAAGGGCAAGAGGGGAGAGAAAAGGGCAAGAGGGGAGAGAACAGGGCAAGAGGGGAGAGAACAGGGCAAGAGGGGAGAGAACAGGGCAAGAGGGGAGAGAACAGGGCAAGAGGGGAGAGAAAAGGGCAAGAGGGGAGAGAAAAGGGCAAGAGGGGAGAGAAAAGGGCAAGAGGGGAGAGAACAGGGCAAGAGGGGAGAGAACAGGGCAAGAGGGGAGAGAACAGGGCAAGGTGGGAGAGGAGAGAACAGGGCAAGGTGGGAGAGAACAGAACGAGAAACAGGAAGAACAGGGCAACGTGGGAGAGAACAGGGCAACGTGGGAGAGAACAGGGCAAGAGGGGAGAGAACAGGGCAAGAGGGGAGAGAACAGGGCAAGAGGGGAGAGAACAGGGCAAGAGGGGAGAGAACAGGGCAAGGTGGGAGAGAACAGAACGAGAAACAGGAAGAACAGGGCAAGGTGGGAGAAAACAGGGCAAGAGGGGAGAGAACAGGGCAAAAGGGAAGAGAACAGGGCAAAAGGGAAGAGAACAGGGCAAAAGGGAAGAGAACAGGGCAAAAGGGAAGAGAACAGGGCAAAAGGGAAGAGAACAGGGCAAAAGGGAAGAGAACAGGGCAAAAGGGAAGAGAACAGGGCAAAAGGGAAGAGAACAGGGCAAAAGGGGAGAGAACAGGGCAAAAGGGGAGAGAACAGGGCAAAAGGGGAGAGAACAGGGCAAGAGGGGAGAGAACAGGACAGGAGGGAGAGAACAGGACAGGAGGGAGAGAACAGGACAAGATGGAGAGCAAAGGAGGGAGAAAACAGGACAAGTTGGAGAGCACAGGAGGGAGAGAACAGGACAAGAGGGAGAGCACAGGAGGGAGAGAACAGGACAAGAGGGAGAGAAAGGGACAAGAGGGAGAGAAAGGGACAAGAGGGAGAGAAAGGGACAAGAGGGAGAGAAAGGGACAAGAGGGAGAGAACGGGACAAGAGGGAGAGAACGGGACAAGAGGGAGAGAACGGGACAAGAGGGAGAGAACGGGACAAGAGGGAGAGAACGGGACAAGAGGGAGAGCACAGGAGGGAGAGAACAGGACAAGAGGGAGAGCACAGGAGGGAGAGAACAGGACAAGAGAGAGAGAGCACAGGAGGGAGAGGACGGGACAAGAGGGAGAGGACGGGACAAGAGGGAGAGGACGGGACAAGAGGGAGAGGACGGGACAAGAGGGAGAGGACGGGACAAGAGGGAGAGGACGGGACAAGAGGGAGAGGACGGGACAAGAGGGAGAGGACGGGACAAGAGGGAGAGAACGGGACAAGAGGGAGAGGACGGGACAAGAGGGAGAGGACGGGACAAGAGGGAGAGGACGGGACAAGAGGGAGAGGACGGGACAAGAGGGAGAGGACGGGACAAGAGGGAGAGGACGGGACAAGAGGGAGAGGACGGGACAAGAGGGAGAGGACGGGACAAGAGGGAGAGGACAGGACAAGAGGGAGAGGACAGGACAAGAGGGAGAGGACAGGACAAGAGGGAGAGAACAGGAGGGAGAGAACAGGACAAGATGGAGAGAACAGGACAAGATGGAGAGCACAGGTGGGAGAGAACAGGACAAGTTGGAGAGCACAGGAGGGAGAGAACAGGACAAGTTGGAGAGCACAGGAGGGAGAGAACAGGACAAGTTGGAGAGCACAGGAGGGAGAGAACAGGACAAGATGGAGAGCACAGGACAAGAGGGAGAGCACAGGACAAGAGGGAGAGCACAGGACAAGAGGGAGAGCACAGGACAAGAGGGAGAGCACAGGACAAGAGGGAGAGCACAGGACAAGAGGGAGAGCACAGGAGGGAGAGAACAGGACAAGAGGGAGAGCACAGGAGGGAGAGAACAGGACAAGATGGAGAGCACAGGAGGGAGAGAACAGGACAAGATGGAGAGCACAGGAGGGAGAGAACAGGACAAGATGGAGAGCACAGAAGGGAGAGAACAGCACAAGATGGAGAGAACGGGACAAGAGAGATAGGGATAGTGAGGGGGGAGAGAGAGCGAGCAAGAGAAAGAGAGCAAGGGGGAGCGAGAGAGAGAACAGGGAGAGAGGAAGACTGCAGGAGAGAGAGAATAGGGAGAGAATGAGGTAGTATGTAGAGAGGAGGAGAGAAATGGAGAAAGAGGAGGGAGAGCAGAAGAGAAACAAATAAAAAAAAAGGAAGAAAATTTGAGGAGGAGAGGCAGGGGGGCTAGAAGAGAAAAAATAGGCAAGGCAAGATAAAGAAAACAGGGAGAGAAGAGCAAGATATAAATTGTTGTACGCAGAACATAATAAATCTAAAGTTGTCTTTAATCATTGCCTCTATAGGGGCTTGCACAGACACCTTATACTTAGTAGATGATTTAGTTGTAAATCTTGGTTTGGGGGTGGATCAGAAAGGCTGACCAATAGTGCAAAATAGCAAAAGGAATGTGCCGTTTTTTTTTTAAAACAAACTTCTGGTCACATTTAGCTTTATTTCATCCCATATTTGGAAACTTTAGAGAAAAGAAAATATGCATTTATGTGGACAGTGATATTCTGCATTTTTTTTTATACCATTAAATTAAACTCACAAAATGAATTTTAAGTGGTTTTAACAAAAACTAAAAAAAAATGTGCTGAGCCTTAGCAATGATGTGACTAAGCTTTAATTCTGATTACAGTACGTTTCTTTTCAGGGTGTCTGGATCCAGTGGGCACGGCGTGCATGGACTGGTGCCAGTCTGGGCACAATCACAGAGAGCCATCAATTAATCCGCTAACAAGTGAACCAACAATTGGAGGGTCCTGAATGATTTTATACTAATACAGTTGCGCAGCGCCATAATCATTAGGATTCTCTGGACATTCGTATTAATTAACATTAATTAACACCCCAACCCCTCTGCGCACATGTAGTTTTGTGTCATGAATATTTAAAAAGGAAATCTTTTTTTTTAGCCAAAATTTCTGCCCCAACGGCCCCAACATTTTATTTTTTACACAGCAGGAAATTGGCTGCTCACACAATTTTACACTTATTTTCCTGTTATTTCTCTGGAAACAAAACTGCGAATCATTATTATTCATTAATTATTATTTTTTTAACCACTTAATGGCTTTATGCCAGAAACGAGTCTCTTTGAAAAACGGCCAATTATTAGAGAGAAAAGAATCAACAAGCTGTGGTTGAAAATGAAACCATGGGCCACTGTGGTCAGTTTTTTTCCTAAATGCTTTTTTTTTTTTTTATATTAAACTTGATAAAGGTCAATTTGCTTTCAATTTTGAGTTATAGTGGAATGATTTCTATTAATTCTGCACATGCCCAGATTAATTCTAGTAATAGGTTTTGGGCGCATTACAGTGAAGGGTTAAAGTCCCTTTTGGAACATTACCAGCACTAGTTTTGATGCAAGTAAAATCATTTATAAATATAAAACACACTCTTTTAAAGGAATACTGTAATTTAAGAAGAACTACACATTTGTAAAGGATGTAACAAATTAACATTAGCAGATGTGTATTCTTGGTGGTCCAATGGTTTGGATTTGCTGCTTTCACCGCTGCAACCTGGGTTTGGAACCAAGAAGTCATACCACCCTGAAGCTGAACAGGGTTGGGCCTGGTCAGTACTTGGATGGGAGATCACCTAGGAATACCAGGCGCTGTATGCTGTGGCCCACTGGAGAAGGAATAGCAACCAACTCCAGCATCTGTGCCATGAATACCAAGTGCATCAGCATGACCATGGACATAAAGATGTGCTTGGTGTGTTACGGGCCACGAGGTCACGTAGAGCCGGAAACAACTGAACGACGGGGGCGGAAAACATTTTTAGAATGTTTGTATATTTTGTATGAGTAGAGGTTTCCATTTTGAAGAATGTTCCATCATATCTGGTTTCAACATTTCCTGAAGGCTTGAAACATGAGGAGTGTGTTTATTTTAATTAGTGGAGACAAGCTGGGAAGGGGGATGATTTTATTAAATAAAGTTAGAATTTGCCACCAATGCCATTCCACAGCACATGCTCAGAAGCAGGTAGCTTGCATCCATAACTGCAACCTTCATGGATGCCTCCAGAGCCCATAGCTAAAAAAGCACAGTAAAACATGTTTCTCTACATTTTATTTGAATGGTGGCAAAGAAACAAAAATAAATCATCTTCTTGTTCCATTAAGTTGTGAAATTGTCCATTTGTCCCGGAGCCGACTTGCGAGTAGACTTTATTAGGCGCTGTCGATATAAATGTCAGAGCCGCAGAACTTTCACATGAGGCGTCAAAGAAAATACTTGGCAGGTTATGACAGACATAAAATCAGGAATTCTGCACTATGATTAGAGACCATCATAAACATGTATCCAATTAGTCTATATAAGCTGCCTTTGCGTATGAATAAGATATTTTAATGTTTAAATCACTCATTTGTCATACAAAACCTTTTATGTTTCATCCCACTCTTTTCTGCAATGATGATATAAACATCTGAAATTAAGTGTCTATTTAAAGGGCCATTGAAGTGTCATGTCTATAGTATACACTGATAAAGGGCAAAAATGTATTCGAACGTTAAAAAAAATATCCAATACCTTCCAAAGAATTATTTAATTATATTAAAATCAACCACCAAATTTCAAGCATGATAAGGAAATGGGGATCACCACAACATACAGTCAGGTCCATAAATATTGGGACATTGACACAATTCTAAACTTTTTGGCTCTATGCACCACCACAATGCATTTGAAATGAAACAAACAAGATGTGCTTTAACTGCAGACTTTCAGCTTTAATTTGAGGGTATTTACATCCAAAACAGGTGAACGGTGTAGGAATTACAACAGTTTGTATATGTGCCTCCCACTTTTTAAGGGACCAAAAGTAATGGGACAATTGGCTGCTCAGCTGTTCCATGGCCAGGTGTGTGTTATTCCCTCATTATCCTATTTACAAAGAGCAGATACAAGCTCCAGTGTTCATTTCAAGTGTGCTATTTGCATTTGTTGCTGTTAACTCTCAATATGAGATCCAAAGAGCTGTCACTATCAGTGAAGCAAGCCATCATTAGGCTGAAAAAACAAAACAAACCCATCAGAGAGATAGCAAAAACATTAGGTGTGGCCAAATCAACTGTTCGGAACATACTTAAAAAGAAAGAACGCACCGGTGAGCTCAGCAACACCAAAAGACCCGGAAGACCACGGAAAACAACTGTGGTGGATGACCTAAGAATTATTTCCCTGGTGAAGAAAACCCTTCACAACAGTTGGCCAGATCAAGAACACTCTCCAGGAGGAAGGTGCATGTGTGTCAAAGTCAACAATCAAGAGAAGACTTCACCAGAGTGAATACAGAGGGTTCACTACAAGATGTAAACCATTGGTGAGCCTCAAAAACAGGAAGGCCAGATTAGAGTTTTCCAAACAACGCCTAAAAAAGCCTTCACAGTTCTGGAACATCCTATGGACAAATGAGACTAAGATCAACTTGTACCAGAGTGATGGGAAGAGAAGAGTATGGAGACGGAAAGGAACTGCTCATGATCCAAAGCATACCACCTCATCAGTGAAGCATGGTGGTGGTAGTGTCATGGCGTGGGCATGTATGGCTGCCAATGGAACTGGTTCTCTTGCATTTATTGATGATGTGACTGCTGACAAAAGCAGCAGGATGAATTCTGAAGTGTTTCGGGCAATATTATCTGCTCATATTCAGCCAAATGCTTCAGAACTCATTGGACGGCGCTTCACAGTGCAGATGGACAATGACCCGAAGCTTACTGCAAAAGCAACCAAAGAGTTTTTTAAAGGGAAAGAAGTGGAATGTTACGCAATGGCCAAGTCAATCACCTGATCTGAATCCGATTGAGCATGCATTTCACTTGCTAAAGACAAAACTGAAGGGAAAATGCCCCAAGAACAAGCAGGAACTGAAGACAGTTGCAATAGCGGTCTGGCAGAGCATCACCAGGGATGAAACCCAGCGTCTGGTGATGTCTATGCGTTACAGACTTAAGGCTGTAATTGACTGCAAAGGATTTGCAACCAAGTATTAAAAAGTGAAAGTTTGTTTTATGACTGTTAATCTGTCCCATTACTTTTGGTCCCTTAAAAAGTGGGAGGCACATAGACAAACTGTTGTAATTCCTACACCATTCACCTGATTTGGATGTATATACCCTCAAATTAAAGCTGAAAGTCTGCAGTTAAAGCACAACTTGTTAGTTTCATTTCAAATCCATTGTGGTGGTGTATAGAGCCAAAAGGATTAGAATTGTGTCGATGTCCCAATATTTATGGACCTGACTGTACGTGGTTTTCAAGAATATGTGAACAAGCCCCACTTACAAGAGGAATTTTGAAAGATTTATATGCGACACTTAACATTTCTCAAACTGAACAAAAATCCAAATATACGATAAAATGGGAACAGGATATAGGGATCTCCTGGGATCTTAACAAATGTGGGAAGATAAGTACTAACCTTTCAAATGGCTCTATGGCTCCGCTATTTGGAAACCGCCATAAAAGTTCTACATGGGGTATATCTTACACCTGATAAATAAAACAAATTAAATCCTCAAACCCCTGCACTATGTTTCAGAAATTGTAAAACCATAGGGACATTTCACCATACTTGGTGGGATTGCCCCATAATACAACAAATGTGGATTTCTACCACCAACCTAGCCTCCACTATTCTCAATATTACTATATATCCTTCTATAGAACTATGCCTACTGGGCATACCAACACCAAATGTAAATAAACATCACAATCAATGGCCACCATTCTTAATGTTAGCTGCCAAAAACCAAGTTGCCAAAAGATGGAAGACACCATCATTAGTTTGCAAATAAATAATTTAGAAACTAAACTACATAATAATCAACGAAAAAAAGACACATGCATTGAATAACACTCTTCCGAAATTCACAAAGATAACATGGGATTGTTGGATTAACTCCACTCAATGCATTTCAATTAATTAAATGAATTAAATCCCAAATTACACATACCAAAGAAGAGGAATAGCCTGAATCTTCTGGAACAAAATTTGAACATCATAGTTGATATAAAGAAAAAGCAAAAGCAAAAGCAAAACTAATGGTACATATAGTTTGTTTTATATGATTTTAAAATATTATAATTTATTATTTAGTTAATATGTTCTTATATAAATGCAATGAATAAAATAACACTTGTTTATCCTAATTACATTCTAGTTACAAGGTCTAGATACAATATAGGAAGTATAAAGAAAAGAAAGACCTTAGTAACCAACAATACTACATTATAAATGGAAAACGATGTTAAAGGAATCACAATGTTGTTTATGCTTTAGACTAGGCCAAAGAAATGAATGTTTCACTCCGTAGATTGTAATGTTTTGACCTGCAAGTCATACTTTATTACTTAACTGAAATGTAATTGACATTGATGATAATAAAAACTATTGAAACAAAAAATAAACACAGCTTTTAGTTTTAATTATATTCAATTCTGCTTTACTGCACAGAGATATATATTTGTAACAACTAGATTAGACCTTAGTTTTAAAGCCTGCACATTTTTTTTTTTTCTGTATTATGGTTGTCCTTTAAGAATAGAACTAAATGGAAGTGCAATTCACAGAAGGATGTGTGCACCCCTGGCTCCAAGCCAAAAAACTGTAGAGATCCAACATGGACACCTCAGCACAATATGCTTAGATTTTATTTTTCTCTGAAAATGTCTTTAGGTCTGTAGCGGAACCCATCACTGTTTTACCCTGTTTTATGATTATTTAATTCTTGGTTAAAATATGATCACATTGCTGTACTGTAGATATGTTGTTTTATGTTCTACAGAATATATTGGCTCAGAATATTAGCCAGACTTTTGCAGACCTAGGCTAATAGATAATCCTGTTACAGAGATTCAAGAGATAAGAAAGTTGTAAAGGATCCTTGCATTTTCCAAAGTGTTTTCATTCTCAGATAAGAACAAATAAGTGTAATTGAATCAATGTCTGATTGTATCAAAGTTGCCAGGGAGGTGTGACCCCCCTATTGTTCTCTTTATGTGTATTGTGTGTAGCCAAATATGGGCATGTGTATTGCCTGTGGCCAAATAGATGTATATATATTTCTGCCATAACAAAATAAAGTCAGTATTCATTTGACTCCCAAATTGTGTGTCGTCCAATATGGGAGGTTGGGAATGGTGAAACTGTAGTGCCTCTTGGGTATTTTACTGTATACCAGCGGAGATATTGGACTGCGTGTTCCTGCTCCGTTACATTTGTTGGCAAGTGGTGGAATTGTTCCCACGGTCAGAAGGACAGCTACAGGAGACACCATTCCGTGGAGTACAAATTGAGGGCAACGCTAGTATCCGTACAGCGCCCCTGGCTACAGCAGGATGGAACCGGCTAGTTTTCAGACAGCGTTCCATGATGAGGAGGAGGAGGCGGCCGCAGACTACAGGGAAACAGACAGAAAGGAACTCTGGTATGATGCCCTGCAAGATGCCCAATGGCGGCGAGGTGAGAGTCTCCCCAGTGATGAGCAGCGGCTACAGAAGCGTGTGGCGATGCGGATGTATCTATTGGGAGAGCAGCCCCTGGATGAGTGGGTGACAAGACTAGAGACCCTGGTATGGCGAGAGATCTGGCTAGACAACGCATACCAGGCCCTCTGGTGGCATACCGTTCGACTTACCCCCTGGACGGCCGAACACGACTTACCGGAGGGGGATGATTATGATGGCCCGGGTTTATTATGGGATGCCTTGGAGGACGATATTGATCTTGGCAGCACGGAGGGGTCTAGGTTTTGGGACATCTACGACTACCGGATGGGCATGTATGTCTGGGAAGACGAAGGCGAGGTGAGCAAAGACATGACCCACCTGGTAACGAGAGAGTGGGAGCTGGAGCAGGACTACCAACACCTGCTCAGCCTTGTGCAGCCCCAACCTACTCGACAAGCAGAACCAGACTTCATTGACTGGTCCTGGGATGACCTCCAGATGGCAGGTAGAGATGGGACCGAGGTCTCTCTACCGGCCCTACAGAGGGCAGAAGGTGTCGTCCTTCCCCCCCAGCGGCAGTGTGAACCCCAGGGGGCAGAAGGTGTCGTCCTTCCCCCCCAGCAGCAGTGTTAACCCCAGGGGGCAGAAGGTGCCGTCCTTCCCTCCCAGCGGCAGTGTGAACCCCAGGGGGCAGCAGGTGTCGTCCTTCCCCCTCAGCGGCAGTGTGAACCCCAGGGGGCAGAAGGTGTCGTCCTTTCCCCCCAGCGGCAGTGTGTACCCCAGGGAGCTGAAGGTGTCGTCCTTCCTCCCCAGCGGCAGTGTCTACCCCAGGGAGCTGAAGGTGTCGGCCTTCCCCCCCAGTGGCAGTGTGTACCCCAGGGAGCAGAAGGGGCCGTCCTTCCTCCCCAGCGGCAGTGTGAACCCCAGGGGGCAGAAGGTGTCGTCCTTCCCCCTCAGCGGCAGTGTGAACCCCAGGGGGCAGAAGGTGTCGTCCTTCCCCCCCAGCGGCAGTGTGTACCCCAGGGAGCAGAAGGGGCCGTCCTTCCTACCCAGCGGCAGTGTGAACCCCAGGGGGCAGAAGGTGTCGTCCTTTCCCCCCAGCGGCAGTGTGTACCCCAGGGAGCTGAAGGTGTCGTCCTTCCTCCCCAGCGGCAGTGTGTACCCCAGGGAGCTGAAGGTGTCGGCCTTCCCCCCCAGCGGCTGTGTGTACCCCAGGGAGCTGAAGGTGTCGTCCTTCCTCCCCAGCGGCAGTGTGTACCCCAGGGAGCTGAAGGTGTCGGCCTTCCCCCACAGCGGCAGTGTGTACCCCAGGGAGCAGAAGGGGCCGTCCTTCCTCCCCAGCAGCAGTGTGAACCCCAGGGGGCAAAAGGTGTCGTCCTTACCCCCCAGCGGCAGTGTGAACCCCAGGGGGCAGAAGGTGTCGTCCTTCCCCCTCAGCGGCAGTGTGAACCCCAGGGGGCAGAAGGTGTCGTCCTTCCCCCCCAGCGGCAGTGTGTACCCCAGGGAGCAGAAGGGGCCGTCCTTCCTACCCAGCGGCAGTGTGAACCCCAGGGGGCAGAAGGTGTCGTCCTTTCCCCCCAGCGGCAGTGTGTACCCCAGGGTGCTGAAGGTGTCGTCCTTCCTCCCCAGCGGCAGTGTGTACCCCAGGGAGCTGAAGGTGTCGGCCTTCCCCCCCAGCGGCTGTGTGTACCCCAGGGAGCTGAAGGTGTCGTCCTTCCTCCCCAGCGGCAGTGTGTACCCCAGGGAGCTGAAGGTGTCTGCCTTCCCCCCCAGCGGCTGTGTGTACCCCAGGGAGCTGAAGGTGTCGTCCTTCCTCCCCAGCGGCAGTGTGTACCCCAGGGAGCTGAAGGTGTCGGCCTTCCCCCACAGCGGCAGTGTGTACCCCAGGGAGCAGAAGGGGCCGTCCTTCCTCCCCAGCAGCAGTGTGAACCCCAGGGGGCAAAAGGTGTCGTCCTTTCCCCCCAGCGGCAGTGTGAACCCCAGGGGGCAGAAGGTGTCGTCCTTCCCCCGCAGCGGCAATGTGAACCCCAGGGGGCAGAAGGTGTCGTCCTTCCCCCCCAGCGGCAGTGTGTACCTCAGGGAGCAGAAGGTGTCGACCTTCCTCCACAGCGGCAGTGGGTACCCCAGGGGGCAGAAGGTGTCGTCCTTCCCCCCCAGCGACAGTTTACCCTAACCAGGGGAGACACCAATCTCCCAGACGGCGCAGATGGGACCGTGGTCTCTGCGCCCACAGCTTGTCCAGATCCCCAACTACCGTCACTGGGACAACCGGAGGAGGGGGTAAATACAAATTCCCCTCCCCAGCTAACTTCTAATGTGGCCCCAGGGTTAACAGAGGAAATGTTAACCCCCATTGACCCCCACGTTTCCCTGGCTACTGAGCCGGAATATGTCCCAAGTACCCCAGCAGAAGAGCTGACAGCGGGGCAGAGTGCAGTCGGCCTCTGCCCTCCCTTTGTCCCTTGTACAGAGCAGGATGTCCTGCAGGTTATACCAGCAGAAGAGCTGGCATCAGGGCAGAGTGCCGCTGGCCTCTGCCCCTCAAGTCCCCTCAGCGTGTTGCCCCATCACCACAGCAAAATATCCAGGTACCTGGTTAGACTTCCCCCCAAAGGGGAGATGTGTGACGAAGTGCCCTTCGCCACTTTGGCTTGGAGAGGACTGTTTGCCAGCCTCCTGCCCTGCGACTATGGCCCTGGTATATATTGCCCTTTGGAACCAGTGTTCGGCCATACCAGAGTGTAAGTCACTCATTCTGGCCCTTTACATACAGGGGGGTCATTCTGTACTTGCCCTGTGTGAACCATGATACCCCAGATAACTGTGCCATGAAGCCCATTCATATAATGAAAGACTATGGGAAAGACTTTAGCTACATGGCAATTGAACTGTGTGAAGAGGATCTGAGCGCTATTCGGTGGTTTTGTGCGCTCAGATCCCAGCTATCTGGGGATATGGGAAATGTGAGTAAATGTGAATTGCAGTAATGCTGATGGGTTGTCAAACTAGAGAATTGACCAACAAATACTTTTGTCCGGACATCCCCAGGCCGATCCGTTGGGATCAGACCGTGTATGCCGGCTTATGGTCACGGGGGAGGTGTGTAGCGGAACCCATCACTGTTTTACCCTGTTTTATGATTATTTAATTCTTGGTTAAAATATGATCACATTGCTGTACTGTAGATATGTTGTTTTATGTTCTACAGAATATATTGGCTCAGAATATTAGCCAGACTTTTGCAGACCTAGGCTAATAGATAATCCTGTTACAGAGATTCAAGAGATAAGAAAGTTGTAAAGGATCCTTGCATTTTCCAAAGTGTTTTCATTCTCAGATAAGAACAAATAAGTGTAATTGAATCAATGTCTGATTGTATCAAAGTTGCCAGGGAGGTGTGACCCCCCCTATTGTTCTCTTTATGTGTATTGTGTGTAGCCAAATATGGGCATGTGTATTGCCTGTGGCCAAATAGATGTATATATATTTCTGCCATAACAAAATAAAGTCAGTATTCATTTGACTCCCAAATTGTGTGTCGTCCAATATGGGAGGTTGGGAATGGTGAAAAGGTAGTGCCTCTTGGGTATTTTACTGTATACCAGCGGAGATATTGGACTGCGTGTTCCTGCTCCGTTACAAGGTCCATGACGTACGCAGCTACTACCAGTGCTGGTAGATTATTATATCATTCAGAAAGTAAGGTATTCCCAAATTAACCTCCATGATACAGGGACAATTTGTAATACAATGCAAGACCTTTAAGGACCCCACAGGTACAAAGGGGTTAAATAGTTATAGCATGGGGATCTATAAAGTCCCCGATGGTAATTAGGGTTAATGTAGTATACCAAGAGGATACCCATGTACAGAGCTAATTTGTAGCTGCTACGGAGGTCCTTATGGTTATAGCATATAACTTCGTGAAGCTATGCCACGAAGGTCCTGCAAGGATCCCCATGGCTGTGTAGTGTATAGATGTCACAGGGATCCTTATAGGACCCCCCTGGCATAAGGGTTGCATATGTGTGCCATGGGAGTCCGTTAGGGACCTTCGTGGTAGGGTTAACATTTAGGTTCCATGGAGGTCCTTAAGGGTTAATACAGAAGTACTATGGAGGTCTTAGAGGGGATTGGTTGTGAGCAGGAAAGTGAATCCCCAGGGGTTTCCTTCTCCACTGCATGGGAGGAGGGAATTCCCATGGGTTACCTTCATAACCGCATGGGATGAGGGAATCCCAGGGGGGATCTATGGCTTGTAAGGGTGATTGGGCATGGATATGTGTAGATAGATGCAATGGGCATGGATATGTGTAGATAGATGCAATGGGCATGGGTATGTGTAGATAGATGGGGGGTGGAGACGTGTTTAAACTTTGCAGCACTGCTGCACAGACAATGGAGCTGATATAGCCTTTCATTTGCAGTATTATATTGACGAACTAGACTTGATAATGCCCAAAAAGTGTTTACAATGTTTAAAATAAGTAATGACAGCCTTTAAATGTATATGGAAGTCTGTGGTATATTGTGTGTTTAAGTTTGTCCGATTAGTCAGTTCTCATATCAAATAATTTTATTGAGGAATTTTGTATAATTTGTAAAGTACATTTGAAATTATTTGTACGAGCTAAACCCACAAGGCACCTAAGTAGACAGAGCATCTTAAGGTGCGAGTCGTGTCCTAGTGAATTAGCGGTCAGTATCACGCCTGCCTCCCGAGCAGCTTGGTCTCAGCCAGTCCGAGGGATCACATAATAGTTGTCAAACTACGAGACGTTGTCACGCTGTGCGTGGTGCGTATGACTTGGGCGGGACTTAGGGAGCGCCGATCACACATTGAAACACGCGGGACTTAGCCACTAAACACTTAGTAAACGCAGGATCCCTTAGGCTGCAAGCAGTTGACAAACACGGGACTTAGAAAAAAAAATTCCAAGATGCAGAACTTTGGGGGGAAAAAAAATATACGAGATACGAAAAATACGAACTTAACAGTCAAATCGCGCAAACCAAAAAAAACATCACACAGCACGGGGGAACAGCCAGGACATCTGGGAATTTGGTGGAATATGAATTTAAGTTGATTTGGCAGAGTTTCGGCACTCTAAAATCGCCTAAGCGGGAAAACAAAATGGCCACCCAAAAAATTAATACTAGGCTACACGACCCTGGACCACTTCCACACAGGAATTTTCGGGTTACAAAATACACTATTACAAAGGACGGAAAATGCTCAAGAACCGTGTAGCTTTCAGACAAACAACGCCAGTTTACAACACTAACTTGCAACGAATAACATTACGAATCTAAAATGGTGCTTTTTACAACTAAACCAACGGTTTGCCCTCGCGCACGCTGCCTATTTCTACTGCACAATTGGCACATTGATGACACTTTCTCCTCAGGGCAGCAACACTCCAACTATACATTGTATGCTGCAGGAAAATAAAAACAGATTGTTAGCTCTTCAGGCTATTGATTGCTGGATATCTAAATTAGAAAGAGGTAAAGTATATTAATTTATTAAGTAACTAATTAATTATTAGTTAAAATACAGATATATATATCCGTTTTTGTGATGAGCGCCGAAGACGCTCAGAGGAGCAAAAGTACACGAGAGGAAAGGCTCGCAATGAGCGCTGAAGGTACTCAGAGTAGAAAAAAACGTTTATACATTGTGTGGCAAACCGCATTGCCATGGCTTCAAATGTTATTGCCCCGTCATTTTTGACGAGCAAGTCGCTAGTATAAATATATTGTTGCACCTGCCTCTGATTGTCCATGGCCAATTATACATTTTATATTAATTTAGATTTGCACTTTCAGGGGCAGAACTTCTCAAAATCATATGCCAGAAAACTGTAAACATTTTGCAAACTTTAAGATAAGTGTATTAATGCATATTTTGTAATGTATACTATTTTATGCATAAAAATGCTTGTATTCACTACTTATTTCCCTTTATCCGATGCATTCATAATCCAGGAAACTTCCATAAATCAATTTTGTTTTAATGATGACTGACATGTTGTCTTTGTTCCTAAAAAGAGTGGACACCTGGTAGAAGTTGCAGGAAATTGTACACTTCAACTCTATGAAGAGTAAGCCACCATAAGAGAACCCTCCCCCTTAAGCTACAGGCAGACTGGCATGGAATCACCGATGTAACAGTCAGAGAGCTAAATGGATCATTTATTTATGTTCTGGTCTTACACAGCTGCAAATATCAGATTATTAGATATGTCTCAACCATGTGAAGTTTTTCCCAAACTGCAGATAAACACCACCCTGTAGACAGCAGATAAACTTGTCTTTTCTTGTTAGCATCACTTTGGCAAAGTGCAAAAAAATAAATAAACAGAAAACAAATGTCTGTTTACACAACAAGTTCCTGGAGACACAAAACATAAATCAGAGGTGCGAGGGATTTAAGAGGTTCAAATATAAACAGAGTGATCTCAGCCTGGTGTTTAATATCAACAGAAAATAGAACTTTTTTTGCTTTGAGTGTTTAAACTCAACAATTAGATCAGATCGTGAGATTCACTGCTCCAAACATACACCAAGCATTGAAACTGGCCAGCAAAAGAAAATATAATATCTATACAGATTATATAGGTCTTTGAGCTATAAGTACCTGTCCAGTTATTGTGCCAGTTCACCTTTACACTATTCTCCTTACATTGTAGGATTCTTTCACCAGCAGACACTTTATATCCACTCACAGAACAATGAGACGGATGATCTTGTCTGTCAAAACTGAGCCGGATAAAGTCAAAACATCACCCCCGTGGCAGATCTGACCTCCTAAACCTACAAAAAAATGATTTTTTTTGGGGGGGACAATTCTGCTGACTCAGAGAGGAAGGCTGGACGGAAGAGTTAAATCATCTGTCTACACCGGTTATATCACCGGGTATGTGCTCCAGACTTCTCAGGCAGGGTAGGGGTTAAAGACCACCCTGGTCAAATTGTTCCTATAGTATGCGGATAATGGACAATGTGTTAAAAAAACAACGGCCTTTACATTTGTGCAATTATACATAACTATGTTTTTTTGTGCTGATTAAGTCTGCTATTTTCTGACGAGGGAATGTCCTTGGAAGGTAATGAGCTTTCCTTAGTCCGGTTGAAAGCACTGGCAGTTTTAGCCGTCACATTCTCATTGTGCTGAAAGCAGCTTACATTGTATCCATAGCATCCTCCTATCTGCAGTAGAATCTAATATGGTAATTTCCACTGCAACATAATTGAGGTTGAATAAAGACGTTCAGTCCATAAAGTTCAACCTTTTTAGATCTCTTCTGACCATTATAATATGTGGATTATTTATTACCTGGTAATTATTGTATATAAAAGGTTAAACATAAGAGGTTGTATTATTGTACAATGATAGGGTTTAGGTCCTGGATTTTATTATGTGATTATAAGTTTATTAAAGGACCACTATAATGCTCCTACACCACAACAGTATGCTATTACTAGAGCTAAATTATAAATGCCACTGAGACAAGGCGGGAGCTGGCTTAGGGTTGATCTCACTAAAATATGGCTTTTTTAATGTATTGGTTGTTTATTCCTGATGTAAAAGTTTTATTCTAGAATTTAAAGTGAAAGAGTCACATTGCTGGAGTTGTACAATGGCTTCTTAAATCTATTTTTTTTTAGAACTGCTGAATGTGTGTGTGTGTGTGGGGGGGGGGGGGGGGCAGTACATCCCATAAAATGCATACAACAGGTGCGGGCTCCAATCCCCCCAATCTTGCTCGGACCCCTCTCTGCAGAGCTGCACCTGGAGAAGCCTTAATGCATTTTATGGGGCACAAGGTAAGAATCCCACTCACCAGCTGGGCCCCTGATCCCTGGATATAGAATATCTCCCTGTGATCTAATGCAGGGGGCCGTATACACCAGGAAGGGGGATTAGATATGAGTTGTGGGAACCACAGAGCTGTGAGGGGCCCCTGGTCATTGTGAGGGGTGACTGGTGCAGATTGGTTACAACATGGAAGAGAACTATAGAAGTATTATCATACAAAAGGAGTGGTGGAGACACTGAGCAGTCACTGTGCAGAGGTGGTATCTGCGGTACTGTATAACCAGTATAAGATCTTACCTGCTGTGATATAATCACACCATGTAGAAATCTGTTTATATACAAAAAAACAAAATCACCCGCAAAAAGCATATGATGCTGTGCATGAAAAACCGGTTTAGAAAACTCAGGTAAACCGACAAAGAAAAGCTGGAGATGGAACTGCATCAAATAACATCTATATTCAGCTCTGTTGGAAGAGCACGACTACAAAGTGGTATTTGACAATATTTAATAGTAAATTAACCCTCCGCTCAGGCTATAGGTAGACTTGCAAGATAAAAGCACCTCAATCTGCTATCAGAATTTTATCAGAATTTTGCTAGTTTGTTACATCCTTCATAAACATGTAAAGTTTCACTCAGGCTACAGTGGTCCTTTAAATGATGTATTCATGTAATATTTTGCTTTTTAAAACATTTTGCCCATTGGCAAGTCTAGTTCTTCAGGAGCATACTGTAAATATGGGATTATTACTTTGCAGACATTTCTAACCTCCGGGAGCGACACTGTCCCTGGTGAATACTGCACATAACTCTGTGGCACTCTAAATAAGTGAGGGAGAAATATGTGACATTATCTGTGTTTCAGTCAATCTGCCACTTGTTATCTGCACAAGGAATTTTCTATTTCTGTCTCCTGCACTGGAGCCAATCAGAAGAGAGCATGGGAGCTGATTGGAGAGAATGTGGGAGCCAATCAGGAAAGAGCACATGCGCCAAGACTCCGACCAGGAACCTGCTGCGCTGAGAATTACTAAGTTAAAGTGACACTGAAGAGGGTCTAAATATGTATAATATAAATCTATAGGTAATAACTGGATCAATTACATGTTATTAAAAATAGCATTTTCCAAATATAAAATTTCATTGAAGCTTCCTCCTTTACCAGCTCATTAGCCTTTGTGATCAACCCAATAAGAACAGGTTGATATTTATTGCTAATGGCAAGTTATTAATAATTATATCCTGGGGGTAACCACTCTGTTTAGTTAGTTTACTCCCTAGGTGAACTGCATTGGCAATAATCTACCATCAGCAACAAGTATCCAATTGTCTTTAGTGGGTGGATTTGAAAGGTTGACTGATCAATAAAAATTGTAAATTGTTATGTTGGATTACTGTAGAATATATTTAACTAGCAAATTGCCCGTCAAAAAATGACGGCAATGAAATTGTAAGTGAGCTAATGGTGTTTGGTGTATATAATAATAAAATAAATAATAGAATAATAAAGTAATATACTTTACCTATTTTGAAGTAATATATGCAGGAAGCATTGTGTTGAAGAGCTGGCAATCTGTTTTGATGTTGCTGCAGCATCAGTGCTGTGGAGCTGCTGTGTAAGAGTGATGAATGTGCGCAGTGTAATAGTGTGCGTGTGCGAGGCAAATCCGTTAGCGTAGCTGTGTACTTCCGGATTGTATAAGCTATTGTTCTAAAATGGCGGCTAATGTGTGGTATGCGGCTGTGGCTGATTTAGCGTCCTTCGTTTTCTATGTCGTGCGACTTTTTCGGAATATCCGTAGCTGTTTGGTGGTGTTTTGCGTGTTTAGGGACATGTAGCCTCGTTTTCGTTTTGTTCGGCGGCCATTTCTTCTCTCGCTTAGGTGATTTTCGGATCTCTAAACTCTGAAATTTGTGCCTAAATCAAGGTTTAACTTCACTTGCAGAGGTCCTGAGTGCCCCCCCCCCCCCCCTTTGCTGTGGGTAAGCTTTTTATGTGTTTGTTGTTTGTATTTATTGTGTTTGTAATGTTTTTTGGGGTCGCGCGTGTTGCGTCCTTGTTTTATAATCTCGTAGGTGGTTTTCGGCAAATACGTAGGTGTTTAGTGGTGTTTTGCGTCTTTAGACTGCTTTTTCTCTCGCTTAGAGAATTCTTCAGTGTCTAAACTCTTATTTTGAGTTAAATTGAGGTGGAACTTTAGTTTTCGAGGTGCTGGATGCTCCCTTTTCCTGTAAGTAAGCTTTTTATGTATTTGTTGTGTGTATTTGTTGTATTTTTCATGTTTTCATGTGTACGTGTTACGGCCGATTTTTGCGAGGTCGTAATGGGTTGTAACAAGTCTCGTATTTTCCTTGCGTAACAACGTAAATTTTGCGAGGGTCGCAGTTGCTGGCAAGGAGCGCCTTCGGTGCTCCTTGCCAGCAACGGCGACCCACGCTTCACGAGCGCCCTCCCTTCGGCGCTCCTTACCAGCAACTGCTTTGCGAGGGCCGCGGGCTCGCTACGCGAGCCCGCAAGCTTAAGCAACAGCTTGCATGCTCACAACTATATATGTGATAACACTCAGTTGATAAACTACTGGATTCATATGTCCTTTTAGATTATACCATATTTGGAGCTTCTGCTGTGGCAATCTCTAGTCATAATATAGTGTCATGCATTTATACGTTACAAAAGGGTTATATTTGAATAGAGTGATCTAAAGTATGGAAATCTTACTTTTAATCACTTGGCTTAGGGTCTAACCCGCTAGCATCAGTTATAATAATTACACAGGCATCCAGAAGGTGTTGTCAAGAGCAAAATGATTTGCTTGAATTCAATGTGCACAAAGACGTATCAATAAAACTAAACATGTGTATTGCTCATTGCATTTGTGGAGTAGCCATGCAGAGAGAGGGAGAGAGAGGAGAGAAAGAAAGAGATGGCAAGGGAGAGAAAAAAGAAAGGTGGGATAGGGGGTCAGAGAGATAGAGAGGGGGGGGGAGCGAGATAAAGAGGGGGGGAGAGCGAGATAAAGAGGGGGGGAGAGCGAGATAAAGAGGGGGGGAGAGCGAGATAAAGAGGGGGGGGAGAGCGAGATAAAGAGGGGGGGGGAGAGCGAGATAAAGAGGGGGGAGAGCGAGATAAAGAGGGGGGGAGAGCGAGATAAAGAGGGAGGGAGAGCGAGATAAAGAGGGGGGGAGAGCGAGATAAAGAGGGGGGGGAGAGCGAGATAAAGAGGGGGGGGAGAGCGAGATAAAGAGGGGGGGAGAGCGAGATAAAGAGGGGGGGAGAGCGAGATAAAGAGGGGGGGAGAGCGAGATAAAGGGGGGGAGAGCGAGATAAAGAGGGGGGGAGAGCGAGATAAAGAGGGGGGGGGGAGAGCGAGATAAAGAGGGGGGGAGAGCGAGATAAAGAGGGGGAGAGAACGAGATAAAGAGGGGGGAGAGCGAGATAAAGAGGGGGGAGAGCGAGATAAAGAGGGGGGAGAGAACGAGATAAAGAGGGGGGAGAGCGAGATAAAGAGGGGGGAGAGCAAGATAAAGAGGGGGGGAGAGCGAGATAAAGAGGGGGGGAGAGCGAGATAAAGAGGGGGGGAGAGCGAGAGGGGAGAGCGAGATAAAGAGGGGGGGAGAGCGAGAGGGGAGAGCGAGATAAAGAGGGGGGGGGAGAGCGAGAGGGGAGAGCGAGATAAAGAGGGGGGGAGAGCGAGATAAAGAGGGGGAGAGAGCGAGATAAAGAGGGGGAGAGAGCGAGATAAAGAGGGGGAGAGAACGAGATAAAAAGGGGGGAGAGCGAGATAAAGAGGGGGGAGAGCGAGATCAAGAGGGGGGAGAGCGAGATCAAGAGGGGGGAGAGCGAGAGGGGAGAGCGAGATAAAGAGGGGGGGGGAGAGCGAGATCAAGAGGGGGGAGAGCGAGATAAACTGGGGGGAGATCGATGAAAAGGGGAAAGAAAGAAAAAGTGATGGGGGAGAGAGAATAAAAAATAGGGGAGAGGAGAGAAAGAGAGAGAGAGAAGGTGATCAGGAGACAAAGTGGTGGAGCAGAAGGGAAAGAAACAGAGGGCAGAGAGAGTAGGAGAAAGAGAGAGGGAAAAGAAGAGTAAGAGAAAGTTATATAGATGGAGAGAGAGGTGGAGAGAAGGGAAGAGACAGAGAAAACGATATAAACATGGAGGGAGTGAAACCGAGAGAAAGAGAAGGGAAGGATTAAATGATATGGGGGGGGGGAGATAGAGGTGAATAATGGAGAGGGAAAAAGGGGAGATAGAGGTGAAGAATGGAGAGAGAAAGAGGGAGATAGAGTGTGAGACTGGTGTGGGTGGATAATTATCCACAATCCCATTATTCAATCAGCAAATTGACAGAATACACACTTGCTTTATTAAAGACAGAATGCGCTAAGACTCACACTGTGCGGATGCTGAATGGCGGCTTCGTACTGTAGCCTAACTCGCTGTGACATCATCACGTCATCCTGTGCAGGAGAGAGAGACAAACAATGTTATAGACGCAACACTAAGTAGAAGTTAATGTAAAATTATTGCCAGCTGAGACTTATAAAAGCACCTTGTAATGCTACAGCTGATAAGCAGAAACCAAAATGGCAGCTTCCACTGCAGCCAGATTGAACATAGAAAGTAAAACATTACAGGCTGTATATTTTTTTACACATACTAAAAACAAACATTTTGTGTAGTTCTTCAAGTGTACATTTTAAATATTACTACATTTATACTACAATAAAAAAAAAGATGATTTAAATTTGCAAATCTTTGCGTGAAGAGGGACCTGAAATGTTGTAACCTTCTGACATAAATCTTTGCGCAAAAGCAGCTTTGCAAAATCCTCTGAAACCACATCATGCATTGTTTATATGAGTTCTTGGCTTAGCAATAAAATAGACCTCTCTTTCTCAACAGAGGGAAACTACATATCTTAATTCAAAGCAAATTTTACTTTCTGAAAATGTTTAGTTTTTTGTTTCTGAGAAATTACAATATCTTCAAGAATTTGTTACAGTGCAGTAAACACACAAAACATAAAAATATTTGTGGCATGAAAATAATTTGTTCTAGGAATGTCCGTGTACAAGCAGCTGCTGCAAATAGCCACAAACATGAAGAGGCCACAAACCCGGGCATTAATAATGGAAATATCACTTTATAGGTGAAAAGAGTCTGTGATTGAATGCAGTTAGAACTCACTTTTATGGCAGAGCTGCATGCTTATGGCTTTAGACTGAACACAATGCAGGCAGACCCCAGTAATTAGCAACTGTGAGCAATTACTGCATTGATCACAGTCCATGCTTGGTGGATCAGAGAGATAGACAGACATATAAAAAGCCCCAATAATAGGAGTTATTTTTTATTTTAAATGATTCATTAATCATCAAAAATAATTGTATAGTCTGGCAAAAGCTTGTTATCAAGGGAAACCACCTTAACACAGCAAGTCTACAGCAAATACATATAATTTGCAGTGTTATAACATTGTGCCTTGGAGGGGGGGGAGCGGGAGAGAGAGAGAGAGAGAGAGGGGGAGAGAGGGGGAAGGAGGGGGGGGGAGAGAGGGGGAAGGAGGGGGGGGGAGAGAGAGGAGGGGGGGGGAGAGAGGGGGAAGAGAGGAGGGGGAGGGAGAGAGGGGGAAGAGAGGAGGGGGAGGGAGAGAGGGGGAGGGAGGGGGAGGGAGAGAGGGGGAGGGAGAGAGGGGGAGGGAGAGAGGGGGAGGGAGAGAGGGGGGGAGGGAGAGAGGGGGGAGGGAGAGAGAGGGAGAGAGAGAGAGAGGGGGAGGAAGAGAGAGGGAGAGAGAGAGAGAGAGAGGAAGAGAGGGGAAGAGGGGGGGAGAGAGGGGGGAGAGGGGGAGAGGGGGGGAGAGGGGGGGAGAGGGGGGGGAGAGGGGGGAGAGGGAGAGGAGAGGGAGAGGGAGGGAGAGGGGAGAGGGATAGGGAGGGAGGAGGAGAAGGAGGGAGGGGGAGGAGAGGGAGGGAGGGGGAGGAGAGGGAGGGAGGGGGAGGAGAGGGAGGGAGGGGGAGGAGAGGGAGGGAGGGGGAGGAAGGGGAAGGCTGGGGAGGGGAGGCAGGGGGAGGGAGGGGGAGGGAGGGGGCAGGGGGAGGGAGGGGGCAGGGGGAGGGAGGGGGAGGCTGGGGGAGGGAGGGGGCAGGGGGAGGGAGGGGGAGGCTGGGGGAGGGAGGGGGCAGGGGGAGGGAGGGGGCAGGGGGAGGGAGGGGGAGGCTGGGGGAGGGGAGGGGGGCAGGGGGAGGGAGGGGGAGGCTGGGGGAGGGGAGGCAGGGGGAGGGAGAGGGAGAGAGAAGGTTCTATAAATATGACCCTTCATTGCTCTTGTAACATTATAATACAGCAACAATAACAGCAGGTCTAGTGCAAGTGGAGAGATAGTGGGAGTGATAAATGACACAAGGTGTGACACTTGGGCACATTATAATCAGACAGATCTCTGGCATTTACATCAATATCAAACTTCCTGTTAAGAGACAACACGGAAAGGACAAAATGGAAAAAAGCCCATCATTCTGTTGTATTTTACATTTCCACTGAAGGATCATATTTTCTTGAAGAGCTTGACTTCATGTCCAGATTGGTTTTAGAAAAAAGTGAAATAAAAAGTAAACTCTTTAATTTTTAACTACTATAAAAAAAATTGACATTTAGTTACATGGGAAAGACCCTGGATGTAAATAAGGTTTTTCTTGCAGGGGAGCGAAGCAAGAAGGTCTCCTGCAGTCTTTAGTGTATAACTTATCACACAATGTGTAGGATGAGTGGAGTGAGCGGCTCTCCCTGCAGTCCTTAGTCTGTAACTTGTCCCATAGTCTTGGTGTTTAGGAGGGGAGCAGCAAGAAGGTCTCCTGCAGTCTTTAGTGTATAACTTATCACACAATGTGTAGGATGAGTGGAGTGAGCGGCTCTCCCTACAGTCCTTAGTCTGTAACTTGTTGCACACTCACAGTGTGTATGAAATGTGGATTGACTGGCCCTCCCTTAGTCTCTATTTATTTAAAATACAGCTTTACCTTTTTTACAGAATTACTTACATTTAAAGATTTCCTGCAACCAGCAGCATTTAAACAAATGTATTTTTATCAAACAGTCCTCATGGCACACTGCGCTGCCAGGGGGATGCTCTGTATAAGGATTGTGTAACACATCACAAGCCGCAGGAGTGAGAGGTTAAGTGGATGTCACAGAGGCCCCAGATGAAGTTACACTTTGTGACACTTTCACACTTGTTGTGTCGCACAAAGCAGCAGATCCTTATCAGTAAATTACACAGTGAGCTGCAGGGCCTTAAAGACACAACAAAGGCTCCAGTTACTGCAGAAATGAACTGTGTGCGTATAAACAAATAGAATTACAACTGGTCGGTGTTGCAAATTTTGAGTGGAAGTGTTAGATAACTGATCTTAAAAGGTGGCATTTTTAATCCAGCATTATCACAGAGATTTATAGGTCTTAATATCTGTCATTAATCTTATTTATACCATCTGAGCATGATCACGGGTGCAATTGCTGCTGGAATAAGGACACTACTAAGTGCCCCCACACTAAAGTACAGAGCACAGGGAGGGAAAGGGTCTCTATGGTCAGTTGTTTTTGAATAACTAAACTTGATAATGGGCAAAATAACTTTATAAACTAAAAAATACTCATTAACTTTACAATTTTCCACTTTTATATGCTATATGTTTTTACTGAGCCGGCTGCTTGCAGCTTCTGGTTTCAACAAGGTAGGGCAATGTAAACAAATGAACTTTTCATTAGTGTAAATGCATGCACTTCCACTTGTAGATGCCAAAAGTAAAACAAATGCATCATATTTTTAAGTGGGCATTTTAGATTTATGACCACAGTGGTGCTTTTCACCAAAATAGTGTAAACATTGATATTAGTTTTAAGTAACTAACATAATCAGGCAGTGTTTAGTTCCCCATCAGAGGTGGCTGCATCTCGTGTTCAGATCTGGCCCAAACCAAACTGCACAAGTCCATGTGAGGACCACACCTCAAAATGATCCACACGGGCTGAGATTCTGGAAGAGCGGAGTCATCTGGGAAGTAAACATTGAGATAGGAGAGTGAGTCAGAGCTCTGGGGTGGGGGAACAGGGGGGATCATCTGATATTAGCGATATGTTGGTAATAAACAGATGGATGAATCTCCGTGAGAAGTAGGATGGGACTTCCCCCAGCTCATCCAACACTCATAATTTGCTGCCCCCTCTGCCAAAGCATGTATCACGGATAACAATCATCACCCTGAACCTTACGGACAAAGCCCTAAATGGCACCTCTACAAACATACTCCAGCAATCCCTCGCCGCTCTGCCATCCCCCATACTCACCTACAGCAGCCCATACGCTTTGTGATTCCTAACTCTCCCCAGATAATCAGTCACAAATAACTCTACACAGGTCTATTCGAGATCTCATCTCTTTCCCTATATTATCTATCCATCCTCTATCCACCCAGCAGTCTCCACCACCCCTATTAGACTGTAAACTCATAAGAGCAGGATCCGTCTCCTGTACCAATGTATATATACAATGCACTGTCTAATCTTATCTTCCATTAAATGTATGCTAAAAATGGTCTCCCAGAATACTGGTCCTCTTGGTAGAGCCGATAAAGAGCAGTAGCAGCATGCCAGGTAAAGATAAGCACAGCTGTAGTTGTAGAGAGAGTGCATATGGAGGTGCATAAATTTCTAAAGAGATCAATAAACCGGAAAAAAAAAATATATATATCTATATATATATATCTATATATATCTATATATATCTATATATATCTATATATATATCTATATATATATATATATATCTATATCTATATCTATATCTATATATCTATATATCTATATATATATATATATATATATATATACATATGAATAATCAGAGTATTGCAGTATATAGTGATACCTTTTTTATTGGACAAACATATTCATAGGTTTCATGACGAGCTTTCGAGAGCGTTCCTCTCTTTGTTGAGTCTCGTCACGCTCTCGAAAGCTTGTCATGAAACCTATGAATATGTTTTTCCAATAAAAAAGGTATCACTATATACTGCAATACTCTGAATATTCATCTGGATTACTGGACATTCACGGCTACCTCACTCTTCATATATATATACATACACACACAGTGGATATATAAAGTCTACACACCCCTGTTAAAATGTCAGGTTTCTTTGCTGTAAAAAAATTAGACCAAGATAAATAATTTCAGAACTTTTTCCACCTTTAATGTGGCCTATAAACTGTACAACTCAATTGAAAAACAAACTGAAATCTTTTAGGTAGAGGGAAGAAAAAAATATAAAACTAAAATAATATGTTGCATAAGTATGCACACCCTTAAACTAATACTTTGTTGAAGCACCTTTTGATTTTATTACAGCACTCAGTCTTTTTGGGTATGAGTCTATCAGCATGGCACATTTTGACTTAGCAAGATTTGCCCAATCTTCTTTGCAAAAACACTCCAAATCTGTCAGATTGCGAGGGCATCTCCTGTGCACAGCCCTCTTCAGATCACTCCACAGATTTTCAATCTGATTCAGGTCTGGGCTCTGGCTGGGCCATTCCAAACCTTTAATCTTCTTCTGGTGAAGCCATTCCTTTGTTGATTTGGATGTATGCTTTGGGTCGTTGTCATGCTGAAAGATGAAGTTCCTTCTTCATGTTCAGCTTTCTAGCAGAAGCCTGAAGGTTTTGTGCCAATATTGACTGGTATTTGGAACTGTTCATAATTCCCTCTATCTTAACTAAGGCCCCAGTTCCAGCTGAAGAAAAACAGCCCCAAAGCATGATGCTGCCACCACCATGCTTCACTGTGGGTATGGTGTTCTTTTGGTGATGGGCAGTGTTGTTTTTGCGCCAAACATATCTTTTGGAATTATGGCCAAAAAGTTCAACCTTGGTTTCATCAGACCATAACACCTTTTCCCACATGCTTTTTGGAGACATCAGATGTGTTTTTGCAAAATGTAGCCTGGCTTGGATGTTTTTCTTTGTAAGAAAAGGCTTTCGTCTTGCCACTCTACCCCATAGCCCAGACATATGAAGAATACGGGAGATTGTTATTACATGTACCACACAGCCAGTACTTGCCAGATATTCCTGCAGCTCCTTTAATGTTGCTGTAGGCCTCTTGGTAGCCTCCCAGACCAGTTTTCTTCTCTTCTTTTCATCAATTTTGGAGGGAGCTCCAGTTCTTGGTAATGTCACTGTTGTGCAATATTTTCTCCACTTGATGATGACTGTCTTCACTGTGTTCCATGGTATATCTAATGCCTTGGAAATCCTTTTGTACCCTTCTCCTGACTGATACCTTTTAACAATGAGATCCCTCTGATGCTTTAGAAGCTCTCTGTGGACCATGGCTTTTGCTGTGGGATGCGACCAAGAAAATTTCAGGAAAGACCAACTAGAGCAGCTGAACTTTATTTAGGTTTATCAGAGGCACTTTAAATGATGGGAGGTGTATGCGGTTATAAGTTATAAGAAGGGGTGCAGACTTATGCAACCACATTATTTTTCTTTTTTTTTTTCTTCTTTTTCCTCCACCTAAAAGATTTCAGTTTGTTTTTCAATTGAGTTGTACAGTTTATAGGTCACATTAAAGGTGGAAAAAGTTCTGAAATGATTTATATATATATATATATATATAATATATATATATATATATATATATATATATATATATACACATATACACACACACACACATATATATATATATATATATATATATATTACATAGTTACATAGGGCCTCATTCTATTAGCGGCCGCAGCCGTTGCGGGGCCGCAAGGACCGGCCGCAAGCTATTCTGCTATTCTATTCCCCTCAGGCTGGGGATTCCGGCAGTCTTGCGGCCGGTGCCTTGCTATCTCTTGCGGCCGCTCGCGCCGGAGGAAATCCTTTGATCTAAAACGGCCGCAAGGAAATCGGCCGTAAGAAAAGTCTGGTTGCTATTCTATTGCTCCGGGAACCCTGTCTGCAAGGCTAAAAACGAGCCGCAGCTTACTTGCAGCAAACAGGTCCCGCTAGCACCAATTAGGCACATAAAATAGCTCAAATAAAGCCATCCTGCACTTTGAGAAGACTATAAAGTGATATTCGGTGTTAGCAAAAATAGCACATAATTACCCTATACTCAAATCCGTAAAATATATATTTTTTAATATACGTAAAATATACATGTAAAAAGTCCAGAGTGCTTGGAGCACCTCAGACACGCCCACGCCGCAGCCGGAAAATAAACAGTTAATTTGAACTCTGGTTTGGGCAGATGTGCAAGCTTGAGAGTGGGTTACTTTTAATCCTCATGTCCCCCAATATGATCCCTAGCATTTACAGAGCTGTACAGTGCAGGCTTGAATTTATTTTTGCGTTTTTAGATTTCAGAGCTTACGGCCGGTTTCAAGATATGCGGCCGGCCGTAAGAGGAGATTCTTGCGGGGCCGTTTAATTGAATTGCGAGGTAACGGGACCCCCGCAAGGAATCGCAGCCTTACGGCCGGTTTACGGCCGATAATAGAATGAGGCCCATAGTATTTAAGGTTGAAATAAGACTTTCAGTCCATCAAGTCCAACCTTTTAAGATCTCCTCTGATCTGCAATATGAGGATTAACTATTAATTCATTAGTTGTTAATTATTAATCAATTATTTATTTATTTTTTTAATTATTAATTAGTCCAGAGGAAGGAAAATAGAAAAAAAAAAAAAAAAAACACAAGCGAGACTTAGCCAATTGTCTCAAAGGGAAATGTAAAAAATTTGGATCAATACTGTCTCTCTAATTATCCATGATAACCCTGAATTCCCTTTTTAATTAGAAATAAATCTAGTCCCCTTTTAAAGTTATCTATCGAATCCTATGTCACCACCTCCTCTGGTAGAGAATTCCACAGATTAACCACCCTTAAAGAAGAGGGTTCTTCGCAGTCTTTGAGGTGGAATCTTTTTACTTCTAACCTCAAGGGATGTCCTCTTGTCAGTTGAAACCCTCTTGGCACAAAAAGCTCCCCTGACAAATCTTTATACTGACTCTGGATGTATTTATATAAGGTAATCATATCTCCTCTTAGACGCCATTTTTCTAGAGAAAATAAGTTTAATTTGGTTAGTCTTTCTTCATAACTTAGCCCCTCCATTCCCCTTATTAGTTTTGTTGCCCTTCTCTGTACCTTTTCAGCTCTAAAATGTCCTTTTTATGAAGTGGTGCCCAAAATTGTACTCCATATTCCAAATGAGGGCGTACTAGAGATTTGTATAGTGGCAGAATTATATTTGCTTTCCTGGCTTCTATACCTTTCTTAATACATGCTAATATTTTATTTGCCTTTGCAGCTGCTGCTTGGCTTTGAGCACTGTTACCTAGGTGGTTGTCCACAAGCACTCCCAAATCCCTTTCAATATCTGATACACCTAGATTTGCTCCATTAAGATTATAAATTGCATGGCTATTTTTCCATCCCAGATGCATAACCTTACATTTATTCGTATTAAATCTCATCTGCCATTTAGAGGCCCATTCCTCAATTTTATGTAAATCCCCTTGGAGGGAAAGCACATCACTATCTAATTTAATTACCTTGCACAACTTTGTGTCATCAGCGAAAATGGAGACCCCACACTCCAATCCTACCTCTAAGTCATTAATAAATATGTTAAAAAGGAGAGGACCTAATACTGAACCTTGAGGAACCCCACTTACCACATTAGTTCAATTGGAGTATGTTCCATTTACAACAACCCTTTGCTTCCTGTCTTTTAGCCAGCTCTCAATCCATGAGCAGATATTTACTGCAATTCCTGTATCCCTAAGTTTGCCCAATAGTCTCCCATGTGGCACTGTATCAAAAGCCTTTGCAAAATCCAAAAAGACTACATCCAATGAGATGCCTTGATCCAGGTTCCTACTAACCTCCTCATAGAAACTAATTAGATTTGTTTGACATGGCCTATCCCTCACAAATCCATGTTGACTCCTACTTATAATCCTGTTCAAATATACATATTCTTGTATATTATGCCTTATTAACCATTCTAAAAGCTTCCCACTACAGAAGTGAGGCTCACTGGTCTATAATTCCCTGGATTTGCTCTTGCTCCCTTTTTAAATATAGGTATCACATCAGCTTTTCTCCAGTCATCTGGTAGGGACCCTGTGTTGAGTGAATCTTGAAAAATTAAATATAATGGTTTGGCTATTACAGAACCCAGTTCCCTTAGTACCCTTGGATGTATTCCATCAGGACCCGGGGCTTTATTAACATTTATTTTTTCCAACCTCTTTTGGATTACTTCCTGTGTTAACCAATTATTTGGCAAAGGTAGTGTAGCCCCATTATGTTGCAGTGACCCAACCACTGGTACCTCCCTTGTGGATACAGAAGAAAAGAACCTATTTAGCTCATCTGCCTTTTCCTGGTCACTAATTTTCAGACAGCCTGTGTCACATTGTAATGTTCCTATAGCTTCCTTCCTCGCCTTCTTCCCATTAATATACTTAAAAAATGTTTTAGGGTTAGTCTTACTCTCTTTTGCAATTAATTTTTCATTTTCTATTTTAGCCAGTCTAATCGCGCTTTTGCAAGCCTTGTTGATTTCATTGTATTCCCATAAAACAGTCTCTGTCCCCTCTTGTTTGTATAATTTAAATGCCTGTTTTTTACTCCGTATCTTGATCTTTAAATCATTATTAAGCCACATGGGTTGTGATTTACTCCTTTTACTTTTATTCCCACACGGTATATGTGCCGATGTGTGATATATATATACACACACACACACACACACACACACACATTCTGTTCATGAATTACAATTAAACAGGCAAGATTTCTTTAGAATAGAAAAAAAATACAGCCTTTACCTTGTATATGCAGTGAAGCTAACACTTTAGTTTTCACAGATCTGTCGTCTGAAATGGGTGGAGATGTAATGCATATAAAGCTTATGTCTAATGTGGCAGTTCAAACGGTCAGTGCTGTCTTTAGGACTGATGGAATGTTCATAGGTTTATAAGCATACACCATTCTAAGCAGCAACCCAGTAAAAGAAATTGGACCCCCAACAGAATAATTGCATAGGAAAATGAAAATGTATTTATTTGTTTTCTAAAATTATTTTCTCCTCTATCAATTTTAGTTATTTAAAAGAACATATAGGAAAAACTGACCATGGTGATCCTTTAATAGAATGAATATAGCTTTATAACCCTTCCCGGGATGCTTATATTCTAGAAAAGGATGCACTATTATATGGTGTTACCCCATTCTGTATGAGGCATAATCCTAGTTTTTGAGACAAAGATCAATGAATGAAAATGGAGCAGGTTATCACATAAAACAAATGCCTGATCTAACTTATTTTTAAAAGGGTTACATTTTTTTGTCCATTTGTAGCTCCAATCAAGCACTGAATTCCTCCTCCTCTCTATGAGGCTTCTATGTAAGTTATGGGGTCTGTCCCTCCATAAAATGGACATTTGAGACCTGGGGTGGGGGTTATCTATTAAAAGAGGGGCAGTTACTAATAAAGCCCAAGAGCTCCCTGTAATCTGTGATTCCCAATCTAGTAATAACTTCATGTGCAGTTATGCACTATGAGTCAGGAGGTGCCGGAGGTCCCTGCAGGGGGTGACTGGCCCAGAAATAATCCAATTTTCTGTTATGATCCAAGCGCATATTTGTCCGGTGTGTGCTGCAGAACTAAAGTGATGGGGCCGGCCCCCCGCTCTGCACAGCTGGACCCCAGACCCACAGTAAGTGCAGGGACATCATCTGACAGGTGTGCAGGATGTGGGGAGCGGGACAGGCTAACCCCTTCCATGCTGGAGGAGCTTGTACTTTATATCTCCTGCAGGTCTGGCAGAGAACTGGTTTAGTCTGGAGAGGATAATGAGTCAGATCTGGAATTCGGCATTTCTGAATTCCCCTGTATTAATCCTTTCACTAAATGCTCTAATGGGGTGTGAGGTGTTGGGGCTTTTTCTTATTTTTGGATATTCTTTCACTATTAAAGGAATGTGAAAAAACTGCCAAAAAATAAGAATATTCTAGACATGTTAGTGCAAATTGTAGATAAAATGCTACTATTCGGTATGAAGAACTGCACCCCACATGTGCCCCCGGGCATGTGCCTTTCTTTTTAATAAGAGGAGTCTTATTAATGAATTGGTTTGCATATGACCTAAAGGAGCACAGTATTCTTATATAAAATTTTGTTGTTGTTCAAACCTTCAGTCGTGTCCAACTCTCAGTGACCCTATGGACAGCAGCATGCCAGGAACATCAGTATTTCTGGCTGTGCTTATCAATATGATTTTCTTGGCAAAGGTACTGGAGTGGGTTGCCAGTTCCTTCTCCAGTGGACTGCTATTTGTCTTACCTCTCTGCTATGACCTGCCCATCTTGAGTGACCCTACATGGTATAGCTCACACTTTCATTGAGGTACACAAGCCCCTTCACCATGACAATGTAGCTATCCTGAAGTGGCTATATTAAATTTACTTTATTAAAGCTCTACACTGGAAAAAACAAAAAAAAACAAAGAATAATATTACAATTAATACAACTGCCAATTACCTTTATTTGCAATTATGCCACCATTTTGGATTATGCTGAACTACTTTCAAAAGTGGAATGAATGAAGATTAAGTTTCTATCTGCCATATGGGAATGTGGAATATAAAACAACCAGGTCTACACAAGCCTCCTGAGAATGTAGCAGATAAACTCCAGGCAAAAAGAAAATGGGAATGTGAAATGAAACAGTTTAAGATTAAAAAAAAAAAAAAATGAAGGTTGTGTTTATTTTTGCTTTATAAAAACGTAGTGCTCCTTTTCAAGTTTAATTCTCAAACAGACCATAAGAATTTCAGCAACAGTGGTCTTTTAAAGGGACATGGAACATAAAATATGTTAAGTAAATCTGTTTAAACAGACACTAAATGCACAGAGCATACTGCATGTAGGAGTTGGTGGACAAGCATCCTATACAGTGGATATAAAAAGTCTACACACCCCTGTTAAAATGTCAGGTTTCTGTGCTGTAAAAAAATTAGACAAAGATAAATCATTTCAGAACTTTTTCCACCTTTAATGTGACCTATAAACTGTACAACTCAACTGACTGTACAAAACAAACTTAAATATTTTAGGTGGAGGGAAGAAAAAGAAAAATAATGTGGTTGCATAAAAGTCTGCACACCCTCTTATAACTGGGGATGAAGCTGTATTCAGAATTAAGCAATCATATTCCAAATTGTGTTAAATAGGAGTCAGCATACACCTGCCATCATTTAAAGTGCCTCTAATTAACCCCAAATAAAGTTCAGCTGCTCTAGTTGGTCTTTCCTGAAATTGTCTTAGTCGCATCCCACAGCAAAAGCCATAGTCCACGGAGAGCTTCTAAAGCATCAGAGGGATCTCATTGTTAAAAGGTATCAGTCAGGAGAAGGGTACAAAAGAATTTCCAAGGCATTAGATATACCATGGAACACAGTGAAGACAGTCATCATCAAGTGGAGAAAATATGGCACAACAGTGACATTACCAAGAACTGAAGCTCCCTCCAAAATTGATGAAAAGACGAGACGAAAACTGGTCTGGGAGGCTACCAAGAGGCCTACATCAACATTAAAGGAGCTGAAGGAATATCTGGCAAGTACTGGCTGTGTGGTACATGTGACAACAATCTCCCGTATACTTCATATGTCTGGGCCATGGGGTAGAGTGGCAAGACGAAAGCTTTTTCTTACGAAGAAAAACATTTAAGCCAGGCTACATTTTTTCAAAAACACATCTGAAGTCTCACAAAAGCATGTGGGAAAAGGTTGAACTTACTGGCCATAATTCCAAAAGATATGTTTGGCGCAAAAACAACACTGCACATCACCAAAAGAACACCATAACCACAGTGAAGCATGGTGGTGGCAGCATCATGCTTTGGGGCTTTTTTTCTTCAGCTGAATCTGGGGCCTAAATTAAGATAGAGGGAATTATGAACAGTTCCAAATACCAGTCAATATTGGCACAAAACCTTCAGGCTTATGCTAGAAAGCTGAACATGAAGAGGAACTTCATCTTTCAGCATGACAACGACCCAAAGCATACATCCAAATCAACAAAGGAATGGCTTCACCAGAAGAAGATTAAAGCTTTGGAATGGCCCAGCCAGAGCCCAGACCTGAATCTGATTGAAGATCTGTGGGGTGATCTGAAGAGGGCTGTGCACAGGAGATGCCCTCGCCCTCGACAGATTTGGAGTGTTTTTGCAAAGAAGAGTGGGCAAATCTTGCCAAGTCAAAATGTGCCATGCTGATAGACTCATACCCAAAAAGACTGAGTGCTGTAATAAAATCAAAAGGTGCTTCAACAAAGTATTAGTTTAAGGGTGTGCATACTTATGCAACCATATTATTTTATTTTTATATTTTTCCTTCCCTCTACCTAAAAGATTTCAGTTTGTTTTTCAATTGAGTTGTACAGTTTATAGGTCACATTAAAAGGTGGAAAAAGTTCTGAAATTATTTATCTTTGTCTAATTTTTTTACAGCACAGAAACCTGACATTTTAACAGGGGTGTGTAGACTTTTTATATCCACTGTATCACTACAAGCCCTCAGATCAGTGAATCAGTTTATTATGAGCCGAGACCTACATTTGAAAACATATTTGCAAATACCTATTTTCCCATACAACAAATAACAGTTGAGTGTCCTTTTAGACCAAGAGCATTGTGACGACTTGGTGAATATATGTGCGTCTATCAATGATTGTTTCCATTCCTGCAGATAATATGATGCTCAGGGGTGAAAGTTATTTGGAGTGACCTTGGTTGCTAAAGGTGTCCAGCCAGGAAATCTATGCACCTAATTACAGAGTCTCAAGGTTGCAGATAACAACGAGAAGTAGATACCAGCGCCGCTTCCCAGGACGCCGCGCAGTTAGTCACCATATTGTTATGTGGTTTGGCAGAGCGGGATATGCTTCAAGGTTACAAGTTACTGGGAAACTGCAACAATTAATATTCCCGCTAATGAGCCCCCAACCTGCGCAGCTGCTGCACACTGAGACTACACTAAATAGGAACTATTGTCCAAACATTTCAAAACTGTTTTATATCTTCTGAATTCTCAGGACACAGCAGAAGTCCCAAAATGGAATATTTTCAGTTACAAGTTATTTTTTGAATTTACTATATTTTGGTCACTCAGCCCAAGAGATCCACCCACGGACTGATTTTATTATCTGTACTCACATCTCATTACTGAATAATGGCCTCTGAGATGTCAATCTGAGAATAGTCATACTCTATTGATACCATAGAAGCCATTAGCCAGTAATAATGTAATTAGGTACTGATAACAAGACCAGTCTGAGTTTGATCTCTTGAGCCAAGTGACAAAAAATACAAAACAAAGCTGTTTTTTCCATTGCTAAATGCTATTTTTTTTAAGTACACGACAAAACTGGAAAATGGGCAAAATATTTTTAGGTAACCTCAGGAGAAATACAGGCTGCTCTGGGAAAAGACAGTGTGGTTGTTTCAAGGAGCACAATACAACGATACTTGAACAAAAATGAGCCGCATGGTCGAGCTGCCAGAAAGAAGCCTTTACTGCGCCAATGCAACAAAAAAGTCTGGTTACAATATGCCCTACAACACCTTGACACATCTCACAGCTTCTGGCACACTGTAATTTGGAGTGACAAGACCAAAATAGATCTTTATGGTCACAACAATAAGAGCTATGTTTGGAGAGGGGTCAACAGGACCTATAGTGTAAAGAATACCATCCCCACTGTGAAGCATGGTGGTGGCTCACTGATGTTTTTTTTTTTTTGGGGGGGGGGGGGGGGGGGGTGAGTTCTAAAGGCATTGGGAATCTTGTGAAAATTGAAGGCAAGATGAATTCTGTTATAACCTTCAGTTGACTATGAATCCCAGAAAGAGAACTGCAAACTGTTGAGCACAACTAATATATATAACTGTTTTTCTTGGAACTCTGAGCTGGAAGCAGTTTTTTTAACTTGCTTTAGACATTCAAATGTGAACACAGATGTACTTTTTATTTACTGTACTACTGTACGGTGGAGGGCTTCTATCGCTCTTTTGCCCACCATATTATAAATTATTGTTGTGGTGAACTACCTACTCATAATTTCCACAACACAGGCTGAGATCCCGCTCCATGCTGATGATAGCCAGTAAGCTTGAAACAGCTGTACATGGATTGGATACTCGGCCTGTGTTTATTCCAACCTTGGCTTTGCATTAAAGCTGTGTAATAATACAGCATGCATAAGCTTAAAGGAAGCCATGTTTGTTGATGGCTACGGAATGAAGAGCGAGGCATTTGTGGGCATATTTGTCTGTCCCAGCTCAACTTCCCAGAATGCAGTGTAATAACTGTTTTTCTTGGAACTCTGAGCTGGAAGCAGTTTTTTTAACTTGCTTTAGACATTCAAATGTGAACACAGATGTACTTTTTATTTACTGTACTACTGTACGGTGGAGGGCTTCTATCGCTCTTTTGCCCACCATATTATAAATGATTGTTGTGGTGAACTACCTACTCATAATTTCCACAACACAGGCTGAGATCCCGCTCCATGCTGATGATAGCCAGTAAGCTTGAAACAGCTGTACATGGATTGGATACTCGGCCTGTGTTTATTCCAACCTTGGCTTTGCATTAAAGCTGTGTAATAATACAGCATGCATAAGCTTAAAGGAAGCCATGTTTGTTGATGGCTACGGAATGAAGAGCGAGGCATTTGTGGGCATATTTGTCTGTCCCAGCTCAACTTCCCAGAATGCAGTGTAATAACTGTTTTTCTTGGAACTCTGAGCTGGAAGCAGGTTTTTTAACTTGCTTTAGACATTCAAATGTGAACACAGATGTACTTTTTATTTACTATATATATATATATATACTAGCGAATTGCCCGGCAAAAAATGACGGCAATGAAATTGTAAGGTAGCTAATGCTGTTTGGTGTATAATAATGAAATATGTAATACATTACTAAATGAATATACTGTACCTATTTTGAAGCATTGTGATGAAGAGCTGGCAATCTGTGTTGATGTTGCTGCAGCATTAGTGGTGTGGATCTGCTGTGTAAGCATGCTGAATGTGTGCACTGTGTGGTATGAATATCCGTAGGTCGTTTGTTGCGTTTTGCGAGTTTCTTGTGGTGTTTTGCGAGTTTAGAGTGCTGTAGCCTCGTTTTCGTTTTGTTCGTCGGCCATTTTTTCTCTCGCTTAGATTTTTTTTTAGTCTCTAAACTGTTTTATTTCGAGTAAAATCGAGGTGTAAGTTGTATTTTTGAGGTCCTGGGTGCTCCCTCTTGGTGTAGGTAAGGTTTTTATGTATGTGCTGTGTGTATGTTTTGTGTTTTACATTTTGTAATGTTCGCGAGTTGCGTCCGAGTGTTGCTAGGCCGTAATGTGTGTGAACGTGTGTCGTATGTTGTTTGCGAGTGTCGTAATGTGTGTGTCGTGCTGTTTGGTTTGCGACGTGAAGTTTGCGAGGGTCGCAGTTGCTGGCATGGAGCGCCTTCGGCGCTCCATGCCAGCAACTGAGACCCTCGGCCACTGCCCTCGCTTCGCGAGGGCCGCAGCTCGCTACGCGAGCCCGCAGCGTTAGCAACAACTCGTACGCTCACAACTATATATGTGATGTAACATATTTAATAAAACAATAACTCATTAGACCTATTAATCACAATTGGAAGTTTTAGATGCCACATCCCTAATGTGCAGCTTCCTCTGGATACAAGAATCTCCTACTACAGGAAGCTGATCAGTAGAAAACAACATGGTACATTTTACTCTAGAATAATTGCATTTAAAGGGTAATAATTTGGAGCCTATATTTTTTTTTACATTATAAAACCATGTAACTAATTTAAAACAAAAAAAACATTTTTGATGCATATTCTTAAATTATAACACAATGGTGATATTTTCTTACCTTCTATAAAGAACATGATTTTTTTTAATGAGAATTTCCTTATATTCAGATGAATTTGTGTCAAGAGCTTTTATTATAAATCTGTGAAAGGCCACATATCTTGTTCCAGTGAGTGACTATGGGGAAGGCCGCGCTGCTGTTTGTTTTTTGCTTGTTCCCACAGTTGAAGAATAGAGAGAACCTTTTAAAAACTGATCTGCATTTGTAAGAAAAAGTAAATGTTTAAACTCTCAAGAAAGCAGCTATTTACACAGTCTCATGTCAGCCCCTGAAGTCCGTGTGTTTTTTTTTTTTTTTGCTGTGGTGATACACTGTTGTGCTCAAAAGTTTGCATATCCTGGCAGAAATTGTGAAATGTTGGCATTTATTTTGAAAATAAGACTGATCATGCAAAAAAGTATGTTATTAAAGGATAGAGATCATATGAAGCCATTTATTATCACATAGTTGTTTGGCTCCTTTTTAAGTCATAACAACAGAAATCACCCAAATGGCCCTGATCAAAAGTTTACATACCCTTGAATGTTTGGCCTTGTTACAGACATACAAGGTGAAAAACACATATTAAAATGGCAAGTAAAGGTTAATTTTCCACACCTGTGGCTTTTTAAATTGCAATTAGTGTCCGTGTATAAATAGTGAATGAGTTTGTTAGCGCTCACGTGGGTGCTCTGAGCAGGCTAGATACTGAGCCATGGGGAGCAGAAAGAACTGTCGAAAGACCTTTGTAACAAGGTAATGGAACTTCATAAAGATGGAAAAGGATTTAAAAAGATATCCAAAGTCTTGAAAATGCCAGTCAGTACTGTTCAATCATTTATTAAGAAGTTGAAATTTCGGGGGTTATGTTGATATCAAGCCAAGGTCAGGTAGACCAAGAAAGATTTCAGCCACAACTGCCAAAAGAATTGTTCAGAATACAAAGAAAAACTCGTAGGTAACCTCAGGAGAAATACAGGCTGCTCTGGAAAAAGACGGTGTGGTTGTTTCAAGAAGCAAAATACGACAATACTTGAAGAAAAAGGGCTGCATGGTCGAGTTGCCAAAAAGAAGCCTTTACTGCACCAATGCTACAAAAAAGCCCGGGTACATTATGCCCGACAACACCTTGACATGCCTCACAGCTTCTGGCATACTGTAATTTTGAGTGACGAAACCAAAATAGAGCTTCATGGTCACAACCATAAGCGCTATGTTTGTAGAGGGGTCAACTAGGTCTATAGTGAAAAAATACCATCCCTACTGTGAAGCATGGTGGTGGCTCACTGATGTTTGGGGGGGTTGAGCTCTAAAGGCATGGAGAATCTTGTGATAGCAAGATGAATGCAGCAAGTTATCAGAAAATACTGGCAGACAATTTGCATTCTTCTGCACAAAGGCTGCGCATGGGACGCTCTTGGACTTTCCAGCATGACAATAACCCAAAGCACATGGCCAAGTTGACCCTTCAGTGGTTACAGCAGAAAAAGGTCTTCTGACCTTAATATCATCGAGCCACTCTGGGGAGATCTCAAACGTGTGGTTCATGCAAGATGACTAAAGACTGTGCATCACCTGGAGGCATTATGCCAAACGAATGGACAGATATACCACCTGCAAGAATTAGAAAAGGCTGCACGCGGTCATTGAGGCTAAGGGGGCCAATAGACAGTATTAAGTACTAAGGGTATGCATACTTTTGAATAGCACCATTTTTTTCTTTGTTTCCATGTTTTGTTTTAGGATTGTGCCATTCTGTTATAACCTACAATTTAATATGAATTCCATAATAAATTTTAAAAAAATGTTTTGCCTGCTCCCTCATGTTTTCTTTAAAAATGGTGCATATATATATACACATACACACACACACACACACACACACACACACACACACACACATATATATATATATATATATATATATATATATATATATATATATATATATATATATATACAGTGCCTTGCAAAAGTATTCACATCCTTGACTTTTAACCTATTTTGTTACATTACAGCCTTAAGTTCAAATGTTTTGTTAATCTGAATTTTTTTTGTGATGGATCAGAACACAATAGTCTAAGTCGGTGAAGTGAAATGAGAAAAATATATACATAAAACTATTTTTCAGAAATAGAAAACAGAAAATTGGCATGTGCGTATGTATTCACCCCCTTTGTTATGAAGCCCATAAAAAGCTCTGGTGCAACCAATTCCCTTCACCTCTCCCTCTGTCTGTTGGCTTTCCCCAAGGTTCTGTCCTAGGCCCCCTGCTCTTCTCCATCTACACCTCCTCCCTTGGCACCCTTATAAAATCCTTTGGATTTCAGTATCATCTCTATGCAGATGATACTCAAATCTACCTGATCTATCCCCCTCTCTTTTAGCTCAAGTTTCCAACTGCCTCTCTAGCATATCGTCCTGGATGTCCACCCGTCAACTCAAACTCAACATGTCTAAGGCTGAACTCCTAATCTTTCCACCCTCTACTACAGCTTCCACTCCTCAAATATCTCTCACTGTTGACAACACCATCATCACTCCCACCTCCCAGGCCCGTTGTCTTGGGGTTCTATTGGATCCTGCACTCTCTTTTATTCCTCACATACAATTAATAACAAAATCATGTCAGTTTCACCTAAAAAACATCTCCAAAATTCGTCATTATCTTACACAAGACACAGCTAAAATTTGAATACACTCTCTCATCATATCTCGACTCGACTACTGCAATTCTCCTCTTGCTGGCCTCCCCATCTCTCGTCTGTCTCCCCTCCAATCCATAATGAACGCCTCTGCTAGACTCATCTTCAATACCAAACTATCAGTGTCTGCAGCTCCTCTCTGTCAATCACTCCACTGGCTTCCCATAGCTTCCCGAATCAAATTTAAAATCATGACCCTAACACATAAAGCCCTCAACAACAGTGCACCCCCTTATATCTCTGCTCTTGTTTCAAAATACTCTCCCAACCGGCCCCTTCGTTCTGCTAACGACCTTCTTCTTTCCTCCTCTCTCATCACCTCCTCTCACTCCCGTCTTCAAGACTTTTCTCGTGCTTCCCCATCTATTTGGAACTCCTTGCCCCGCTCCATTAGATTATCTTCCTGCCTCAAAACCTTTAAGAAATTATTAAAAACACACCCGTTTAAAAAATCTTATCATCTTCAGCCTTAATAAGTACAACTGAACATTCCACAGCTTAATAACACTCACACCCACACTCTACAGTACAACACACAGACCCCTCCACTTTACTGAACCAACTGCTTTCAATTGTATTTGTCACCCTCCTGTATCACACCTAAACCCTTAGATTGTAAGTTTGCGAGTTTTCAATCTTGTGTCAGTGCCTTGGAAACAAGCTCTATGTACATTTGATTTTATGCTCAAAAACAGGGCCCTCCATTCTTTACAAGGTGTTTAATTTGTTTTCTGCTATGTACTCAACCCCTGTACAGCGCTACGGAATATGTTGGCGCGATATAAATAAAGATAATAATAATAAAAGTCACATAATTAGTGAAATGATGTCCACCTGTGTGCAATCTAAGTGTCACATGATCGGTCATTACATATAAACACCTTTTTTGAAAGGCCCCAGAGGCTGCAACACCTAAGCAAGAGGTACCACTAACAAAACACTGCCATGAAGACCACGGAACTCTCCAAACAAGTAAGGGACAATGTTGTTGAGAAGCACAAGTCAAGGTTAGGTTATAAAAAAAATATCCAAATCTTTGATGATCCCCAGGAGCACCATCTAATCTATCATAACCAAATGGAAAGAACATGGCACAACAGCAAACCTGCCAAAAGATGGCCGCCCACCAAAACTCACGGACCGGGCAAGGAGGGAATTAATCAGAGAGGCTCCAGAGTTCCACAGCAGAGACTGGAGTATATGTACATAGGACGACAATAAGCCGTACGCTCCATAGCGTTGGGCTTTATGGTAGAGTGGCCAGAAGAAAGCCATTACTTTCAGCAAAAAACAAAATGGCACGTTTTAAGTTTGCGAAAAGGCATGTGGGAGACTCCAAAAATGTATGGAGTAGGGTGCTCTGGTCTGATAAGACTAAAATTGAACTTTTCGGCCATCAAAGAAAATGCTATGTCTGGTGCAAACCCAACATCACATCACATTACCCAAAGATCACCATATTTCAAAGTGAAATATGGTGGTGGCAGCATCATGCTGTGGGGATGTTTTTCAGAAGCCAGGGCTGGGAAACTGGTCAGAGTTGAGGGAAAGATGGATGGTGCTAAATACAGGGATATTCTTGAGCAAAACCTGTACCACTCTGTGCATGATTTGAGGCTAGGACGGAGGTTCACCTTCCAGCTGGACAATGACCCCAAACACATTGCTAAAGCAACACTTGAGTGGTTTAAGGGGAAACATGTAAATGTGTTGGAATGGCCTAGTCACAGCCCAGACCTCAATCCAATAGAAAATCTGTGGTCAGACTTAAAGATTGCTGCTCACAAGCGCAAACCATCCAACTTGAAGAAGCTTGAGCAGTTTTGCAAGGAGGAATGGGCAAAATTATAAAACTATTAGTCCAAGGTGGAAACTCCCATGACAAGTAAAGTTGGATAAATGTAAGATTTTCTTAAAAAATGCAGATGTGCCATCAAAAATTCCAGTGGTAAGACGTGGCAAGCTCATAGAGAGACTTATCCAAAGCGACTTGGAGCTGTGATTGGCGCAAATGGTGGCTATACAAAGTATTGACTTTAGGGGGGTGAATAGTTATGCACATTGACTTTTTCTGTTATTTTGTCCTATTTGTTGTTTGATTCACAATAAAAAATATATATATATCTTTAAAGCTGTGGGCATGTTCTGTAAATTAAATGATGCAAATCCTCAAACAATCCGTGTTAATTCCAGGTTGTGAGGCAACAAAACACGAAAAAAGCCAAGAGGGTGAATAATATATATTAATATATACCGTATATACTCGAGTATAAGCCGAGTTTTTCAGCTCTTTTTTTAAGACAAAAAAGGGCCCCCTCGGCTTATACTCGAGTCACTCTCCCCCTGTGTCTCTCTAACCTCCCCCGTGTGTCTCTAACCCCCCCCCATGTATCTCTAACCCCCCCATGTGTCTTTTTCCCTCCCACCTCCTCAACCTAAACCCCCCTCCTCAGCATAAACCCCCCTCAACCCCCCTCCTCAGCATAAACCCCCCTCAACCCCCCTCCTCAGCATAAACCCCCCTCAACCCCCCTCATCCACCTAAACCCCCCTAAATACCTCCCCTCACTTACCTGCTTGTGCTCCGGCCTCCGCTCCTTGACCCGGCACGCATGTGACGTCACATGCACGCCGCGTCGTTAGCATATACCGGGAGGATGAGGAGGGGGGTTGAGGATGAGGGTTGAGGAGGAGGAGGAGGAGGGTTGAGGAGGAGGAGGAGGAGGGTTGAGGAGGAGGAGGAGGAGGGTTGAGGAGGAGGAGGAGGAGGGTTGAGGAGGAGGAGGAGGAGGGTTGAGGAGGGGGAGGAGGAGGGTTGAGGAGGGGGAGGAGGAGGGTTGAGGAGGGGGTTGAGGTTGAGGAGGTGGTTGGGGTTGAGGAGGTGGTTGGGGTTGAGGAGGGGGTTGGGGTTGAGGAGGGGGTTGAGGATGAGGAGGGAGGGGGTTGAGGAGGGTTGAGGATGAGGAGGGAGGGGGTTGAGCAGGGTTGAGGATGAGGAGGGAGGGGGTTGAGGAGGGTTGAGGAGGATGGGGGGAGGGGGTTGAGGAGGATGGGGGGAGGGGGTTGAGGAGGATGGGGGAGGGGGTTGAGGAGGATGGGGGAGGGGGTTGAGGAGGATGGGGGGAGGGGGTTGAGGAGGATGGGGGGAGGGGGTTGAGGAGGATGGGGGGAGGGGGTTGAGGAGGATGGGGGGAGGGGGTTGAGGAGGATGGGGGGAGGGGGTTGAGGAGGATGGGGGGAGGGGGTTGAGGAGGATGGGGGGAGGGGGTTGAGGAGGATGGGGGGAGGGGGTTGAGGAGGATGGGGGGAGGGGGTTGAGGAGGATGGGGGGAGGGGGTTGAGGAGGATGGGGGGAGGGGGTTGAGGAGGATGGGGGGAAGGGGTTGAGGAGGATGGGGGGAAGTGGTTGAGGAGGATGGGGGGAGGGGGTTGAGGAGGATGGGGGGAGGGGGTTGAGGAGGATGGGGGGAGGGGGTTGAGGAGGATGGGGGGAGGGGGTTGAGGAGGATGGGGGGTTGAGGAGGATGGGGGGTTGAGGAGGATGGGGGGTTGAGGAGGATGGGGGGTTGAGGAGGATGGGGGGTTGAGGAGGATGGGGGGTTGAGGAGTGTGATAAGGGAGGGGGGAAGAGACACAGGGAAGGGAGAGGTTGGAAGAGACACGGGGAAAGGAGAGGTTGGAAGAGACACGGGGAAGGGAGAGGTTGGAAGAGACACGGGGAAGGGAGAGGTTGGAAGAGACACAGGGAAGGGAGAGGTTGGAAGAGACACAGGGAAGGGAGAGGTTGGAAGAGACACAGGGAAGGGAGAGGTTGGAAGTGACACAGGGAAGGGAGAGGTTGGAAGTGACACAGGGAAGGGAGAGGTTGGAAGTGACACAGGGAAGGGAGAGGTTGGAAGTGACACAGGGAAGGGAGAGGTTGGAAGTGACACAGGGAAGGGAGAGGGGAGAAGAGACACAGGGAAGGGAGAGGGGAGAAGAGACACAGGGAAGGGAGAGGGGAGAAGAGACACAGGGAAGGGAGAGGGGAGAAGAGACACAGGGAAGGGAGAGGGGAGAAGAGACACAGGGAAGAGAGAGGGGAGAAGAGACACAGAGAGATAGGGGGACACAGAGGTCACAAGAGGGACACAGGGGGCAGCACATTTCCCATCCTCGGCTTATACTCGAGTCACTCATTTTACCCAGTATTTTGTGGTAAAATGGGTGCCTCGGCTTATACTCGGGTCGGCTTATACTCGAGTATATACGTTATTTATATATATATATATATATATATATATATATATATATATATATATATATATATATATATAAAAATTAAGAACATGCCCGGTTGGCATAGATAAGAATAGTGATAAGACTTTACAAATTAAACATCTTGGTGACTATCATTATGTATCAAATAAGCAGTCAGGGTGGGAGGTTTTGTATAGATAATTTTTACTTTAAAGGTATATCTAAGTTGCCCTGTTTTCCCTTCCCCTTAATCTAACACATGCTGCTTATATCAGACACACACATTACATTGAGTGATTCTATACACATACAGATTTATTTTATTTAACAATAAAACTTATTTTCCACACAACCAGAGCTGCTTACATAGGCACAGTGTACCTACCAATAGAAACACTGTATTTGGGTACAGATTTTTACTAACATTTAAGCCAACAGCAGCACTATGCAAAAATCCACACATCAGTGACTGGGCGCCTCCGTGCTTACTTGTGTTAGGGACAACACATCCCATGATTCCTTCCACCACAAACTGCCATCAGAGACTGATACAATGTATTAGCTGCCTGTGATTGGCCAAAACAAATTATGAATTGTATGCTAATTTTAGCAGGTATTTGCTAGGAGTGTTAACTCTCAAAATCAACTGCTTGCAAACTTAAGTATAATAATGTTTATTTTGGTATTTTTTCATACTGCTTCACACTACTGATTCTCCTCTAACAGATGCATTCATAATCCAGGAAATTTAGATATGCCTCTAATACTCTCAAACTCGTTATCGAACACTTCTACACAGAATATTTCATAACTATTTGGAATTATTTTTATCTATATGTGGACTTTTCATTTTTGCAATAACTGGGGACCTTTGCTGTGTCCCTTTGGGCCCGACGCCTGGACAAAGTGTAGTTTATTTACAGATATGTAGCAAATAATCCCAATCAGGAGTATTCTGCTATAATAAAAACAGGTTTCACCCTGAGTGGTATAAACAGTGACAGTTCTGATAATTATGTGGGAATCACTTTCTGGCACAGGGTGAGAGTCGCCCTCCTGCCAAAAACTATATGAGATCCTCGCAGGGGGAGGAAGAGAAAGCACCCGGGGCAAAAACAAACACTAAATTCATTTCAAGGCTCTGTTTGATGTTTCAAGCAGCAGTAAACGCATGGACGCGAAATCTAAGCACGGATATAACACAGAAGCGCAGATCCTGTCGATCAATGTCTGCATTATGCTCTAGTGAAGAACTTGACTTGATAAAGCACAATGCATTTGTATATAAACACAGCCCTTCATTTTTTACTAGTGTATTTCATTTGCTTCAATTTGCTCCTAAAAAGATTAGACACCTGGGAGGAACTGGATAGATCTCTATTCAGTTATGTTTAGACACTTCACAACAGGTTTAAATAGATGAATACTCCCCAGTAGGATTGGCCTCCCTCACAGTTTGCAGTCTATTGTTGTTAGCTTGTTACATACTTCCCAAGCAGGTGAAGTTTTTCTCAAACTACATTGATCCTTTAAAGGGAAGCTGATCTCAGCACAGTCTAAAACACAAACCAAGGAGCACAGCGCTATGGAATAAGTTGAGGAGGATGGGGGGTTGAGGAGGATGGGGGGTTGAGGAGTGTGATAAGGGAGGGGGGAAGAGACACAGGGAAGGGAGAGGTTGGAAGAGACACGGGGAAAGGAGAGGTTGGAAGAGACACGGGGAAGGGAGAGGTTGGAAGAGACAAACACTAAATTCATTTCAAGGCTCTGTTTGATGTTTCAAGGAGCACAGCGCTATGGAATAAGTTGGTGCCTTACAATAAAGGATAATCATTTTACATATTACAAAATGTTTTTTTGCACAAGAAAATTAGAGATCTGATACTAAGTGAGGGGGAACTACTTGCACCGCTTCATTATTATACTTTTGAATGAACAAATGGATAAGTTGTTTGATTTTATGATCAGTGAACCCGGGATAGAAAGGTGGGAATATGGGAGTGAGATGGGGGAAAAAAGAGTGGAGATGTAAATGGAAGAGAGAAAGACGAAGAAACCTGAGAAAGATGGGGGAGAGAAGGGAGAGAGAGAGAGAAAAGGGGAAAGAGAGAGCGAGAAAGAGGGGAGATAAATAAAGGAGGAGGAGAGAGAAGCTGAGGGGGATTAACAGAGATAGAAAGAGATAGGAGTCGGAGGGCAGAGAGGGGAGAGGATAGAGGAGAAAGTGATCAAAAGGGGAGAAAGATCGGCTGAAATTATATAGGAGGAGAGAGAAGAAATGGGGGAGAATAGAGAGGGGGACATAGCGAAGGGAGAAAGTTTGGTGAGAGGGGAGAGAGAAAGGAATGAGAGAGGGGAGGTACAGAGCAAAGAGAAAGGGGAAAAAACAATACAGAGAGGAAAAAAGGAGAATGAGAAAGAGGGGCAGAAAAAAGAGAGAGGGAGAAAGTGAGAAAGAGAGAGAGTAGATAGGATGCAAGACAAACTGGGAGAATTGCCGGAGAGAAAAGAGTGGGGATTAAAAGGAAATGAGAGATGGAGGAATGATTGACTGAGTGAGAAGAGAGTGAATGCGGAAGAGAGTGCACCAAAGACCAAAAGGAAACGTAGACAGTTAGAAGGCAGTGAGAGATAGAGACTGGAAAATGGAGCATGGGGAGAGATGGGAACAAGAGGTCATGAATGAAGCTGGAGAGTGGGAGGTTCATGTATAAGAGATATGAGAATGTCTCCACTAGATGGTTGGTCTCAGAGCACTAAATCTCTTATTAAAAGTAGTAAAGGTGACGTGAGACCCCCCAGGACTGTATGTCTAATTGCAAACACTCCCTGACAGATTTGCTGTGAGATGGCAGAATGAAAGGGGCTTTATTTGGAGTTGAGTCCTTAAATCAAATCCAGATGTGCAGCGTACTGTGGGGCCGTGATCTCTCACCTATACCAAGCGTGCTCCCTTCTCACATGTAACGGACGTGTGTACAACATGTGTGAGCAGGCTGGGGCAGATGTGATCATGCTCAGTAATGGTGGAGAGGTAGGTTCCCATGTATCCAGGAGTAGCGGAACTGGAAGTGCAGTAGATTGTAAGTTCTTCAGGATAGAGGATTCCATAGTAATCACTACAAACTCATGGTATGGGTTGGATTATATGCTCTTCAGGTTAGATTATTCCATAGAATGTACTATATGCATTAGAATATAAAATTATTATTACTTGTAAAGCTCCAGTATTTTCCAACGTGCTATTTACTGGGGTTCAGTAGAGATACAAATAATGCAATAGACAATATGGTGCAACAGACTTGAGATCAATACTCCAAAGAGCTTACAATCTAGAAGGTAATGTGGAGTGTGGAGAGTAACACATGTAAAATTGGTAGGTTATTTGTAGGTGTATCTTTATAGACTGGTAAAAATCTCACTATGTCTCAGTCTATCTTGGTGTATTTGTGTGTCTGGGTTCATCAGTGTGTATCAGGACATTTGTGTGTGTGTGTGTTTATGTACCTATGTATATGAGTCCGTGTGTGTGTACAAGTATCAGTGTGCATTTCCGTCTCCTTTGGGCCTGTGCCCGTGTTTCAGGGACTTTGATGGAGAAACACAATACAAGAGGCTGTATAGACGTTTCCAAGTTTTACTGGAATTTAGCCAGTGATACAAAAATAACAAAAAACAAACTAATCAATGAAAATAATAGTCCTAACTTCCACTGTAGCACTACCTGAACTAATACAGGCGCCCATTTCTTAGGAGATTTGCATGGAGAATTGCATGGACACAGAAAACTGTAAAAGATGGGTCCAAAATGTTGTCCAAGTGCTTCTCAAAGTGGTTCAGAAAGACTTTGCAAGAAAAAGTGGAAATGTTGGATATGCTTAGTAAAGCAAAGTTAGTTGCAGAGGTGCCCATCACTATGGCATCAAAAATATATATAGAAAAAGGGAAGTCCAAATGCGTCCAGCTGTTGCAGTTGCTACACCAGTAGGAGCTCAAACTTTACATCAAGAACAAGATTCACGTGTCTCCCGCACAGAAGGTGCAGTTTATTCTGTGGGTGCAGGACTGCTATAAAAAAGATATTCCAGTAGATTCCAACCTAATAAAAGAAAAGGTTATGTCTTTATACACTTCTATAAAAGAAAGGTGTGGTGACGGTGTAGGATCTAGCTCTACGGAGTTTCATGCAAGCAAAAGCTGGTTTCAGAATTTCAGAAAACGATTTCCACTACGTAATGTTAAAATTACCAGAGTAAAGAGGCCGCAAAAAATATTTCCCAAAACATTAAGGAAACTTATTGAAGAGAAGAGTTAAACACCTGAGCAAGTGTTCAACGCTGAGGAAACTGCACTGTTTTGGAGGAAAATGCCTCAAGGAACAGAGGAAAAGGGAGCATCAGGCTTTATTAAAGGTTAGGATAGACTTACCATTTTGCTGTGTGCAAATGCATCTGGATTTATAATAAAGCCTAGCATCATCTTCAAATATGCTAATCATGAAGAATTAAAGGGAAAAAAATAAGTCCCAGCTCCATTTTTTTGGATGAGCAATAAAAAAAACTTGGACCACAAGAACACTATTCCTTGACAAATGTCGAGGGTCGACTGTATACGGTTTCATCACTATCCAGCCAGCTCTCATCCAGCTAAACTTGGGTGGAGAAAAAAAACAGTCTAATCGTTTGTTAAAGATCACTGGCCTGTATATTTTTTCAGATTTCCAGGTCTATGCTCTGTCCAAAACAGTCACAAGCTGCATCAGTCCATAAACAGCTCCTACTATTGTCTTAAATCAGGGCTGCCCAGGTGCAGCTAAGTAACGTAGCAGGACAGTTAACTCCTGCAGTTATGCTGGGGCTCACATAAACACCTTGGACAACTCTGTCACAGTTGTGTGCACACATATCAGTGCAAATCTCCTTGTCTGTGTATGCATGACTGGGTGTATCAATCTGATATTAACACCTTACTGGGAGTATCTCCAACTGTCAGAATTAACCCTTTAAATGATCATTGTAGTATTAGTTATAAATTATATTATTTTTAGGAACTATATTTGTCAATTGGAAATCCTCTTTATAAAAAGTTAATGAGCCATGTATAATGTATTTTCTTGAAATAGTAATTATTACTAATCAGTAACTAAACAAACACCTGTTGTATGACCACTACACTGCCCCTTTAAAATAACCAATATCCTGTTTTATGCAATTATGCTGCAAAGGAATCTACCATTTTGGTTTCTGATGATCATCTGTGAGAGGATATCTTGAATGCAGAGGAAGCTTCTATCAGCACAATGTTGATTTGGCAGATTAAAGTGCTATTGCTTTCATTAGGAATAAAGGATAGCTCACTAGAATACAAAATACACACCCTCCTGAGAACGCAGCAGAAAAAATTAGCAAGGAAAAAGAAGTGGAAGGCTACAATGAAGAATGATTGCATAGAAAAGTGAAATATTTAAAAGCAATTTGTATTTATTTTCTGTGTTTTTCCAAATTGTGTTTAACAGCAATTTTATTATAAACATATGGCCATTTCATTTTTTTAGTGCATAGATTTCTGCAGAGCTCAGGAATGCCCAGGGGCCCCGGCTCCACTGGGACACTAAAAGAAGGCGTCCCTTATTAGATGGCATTTAGAGCGTGCCAAAACCAACACGCACCAAAGACTGGAAAAACAAACCAGAGGAGCGTGTCTGAAACAGGTTAGAAAGGGAAATTAAGAAAAAACAAAAACATATTCATGGGCAGGATCTAAGCCATGACAAGGGGTCTCAGAGCCCACCATATAAGGCCACAAACGTGAGCATGTCCCTCCCCAAACAGAAATGTAAAACTACGGGTAATATAAAAACAATTAGCAGTTGAATATAATTTCAAAAATACTATAATTCTACAATAAATATATAATGAAATTTGCAGTTTGTTGCCTGTCAGTCAGCCTGATACACACACTAAGTAATTAATATCTTAAAATATAGCACCATTTATGTGTCACTTTATATAGATAAAAATCGATCAGTTTCACAGTCCTACTATTTTAATCTGTCAGTATAAAAACTACCTTCTTATTGAGTTATGTTCCGATGTACTAAACTACATTAAATGTCGATGTACCTGCCAAGACACACAACAGAGCATCGCGCCATCCTCGCAAAGTCTACTAGTTCTGCAGGGGTTTTTATTTTAGTTGGAATAAAAACACATCTCAAGCCCCAGTGACGGTGTATGTTCCACATGGGACATTGGACAGTTCCCATCACAGGCTCATCATTCTCCAGTAAATACAGGAGTTAACGACTAATTAAGAACACTGGCAGCTTATTATTGCTATCATTCATTCAGTCTCAACAATGATTGCCAATAACTAATTATTCCCTGGGGGTCTGCACATGCTCAGTTGTATTAAAGCACCATATCATTTCTCAATACTGGTCTACATCACACAGAGCTCGGAGACACAAGTTTACAAAAACATTTTGCATTTTTATAGCGGATGCATACTTCACAGTTTTATATATATTTTTTTATATAATCCTAAAACTAATCACTTTGTGGAGCTTCCAAGAATTGGCAGGTTATGAAAGCACCAAATATCACAAGCACACTCAGATGGCAACACGCTCTCAGCTTATTGCTTTGGCTTCAAAGGGATAATAACAAAAGTGAAATGTATTACTGAGCTGAAGATAGTATATAAGCATTTAGGGGGCACTTGTAAGTTATGAGAGTTTGTTCCTATATGGCAGTGCATTATGATTCAAGTTAAATAAACAGTTTGAGGGCTGTAAAAGTGAACACTGCATCAATTACAAAATAGGTTTAAATGAAAAGGTTTTTTTGACATCTTTTCTACTTGATTTTGACTCAACATGATTGCGCAGAACAGCATCTATCTGTTTAGAAGCCCTTTAATGCCAGATGACTTTAGACTGAAAACTATATGGGCAGAGAGAAGCGGGTCTCCCTGCAGTCCTTAATCCTTAGTCTGTAACTTGTCATAGTGTATAGAAGGGGTGGAGTGAGCGGCTTCCACCTGAAGTCCTTAGTCTGTAACTTGTCATAGTGTATAGCAGGGGTGGAGTGAGCAGCTTCCACCTGAAGTCCTTAGTCTGTAATGTGTCACAGTGTATAGGAGTGGTGGAGTGAGAGGCTTTCCCTGCAGTCCTTAGTCTGTAACTTGTCATAATGTATAGCAGGGGTGGAGTGAGCGGCTTCCACCTGAAGTCCTTGGTCTGTAATGTGTCCCAGTGTATAGGAGGGGTTGTAGTAAGTGGCTCTCCCTGCAGTCCTTAGTCTGTAACTTGTCATAATGTATAGCAGGGGTGGAGTGAGCGGCTTCAACCTGAAGTCCTTAGTCTGTAATGTGTCACAGTGTATAGGAGTGGTGGAGTGAGAGGCTTTCCCTGCAGTCCTTAGTCTGTAACTTGTCATAATGTATAGTAGGGGTGAAGTGAGCGGCTTCAACCTGAAGTCCTTAGTCTGTAATGTGTCACAGTGTATAGAAGGGGTGGAGTGAGCGGCTTTCCCTGCAGTCCTTATTCTGTAACTTGTCACAGTGTATAGCAGGGGTGGAGTGAGCGGCTTCCACCTGAAGCCCTTAGTCTGTAATGTGTCACAGTGTATAGGAGGGGTTGTAGCAAGCAGCTCTCCCTGCAGTCCTTAGTCTGTAATATATAAAGTCCTTCTTTTCAGATAATGTTTTTGTTCTTTAGTTGCTCTGTTTGTGCTCACTAGACACCCATCTTTCCCTATTTGTGTCTCTCATCAGACTGCCGGCCCCCAGTATTCCCGGCCCTGGCAGGTGCACTTTCCTGGCTGTGCCTATAAATACAAGTTTCCTATGCACACCTCTGGTCTACTCTACGGAGCGGCTAGTGATTTAGAGCAGTTATCTACACACATATTACACTGGCCTTATAATGCTTTTATTTAGATGCTGTTCCTAAATTTTCCTGCTGCATTTTTTTTGTTTTAATTCCATCTTTACATTTTTGGGATTTGGAAATGATTGACTCATCGCAATACCTGCATAATAATAATAATAATACCTTATATAATATTATTGTGATTCACTTTCACTTTGAGGTTAATATAAAATGCTGCTTGTTGCCTCTCATAGGCCCATGCACATTACACACTTGACCCTCTCCCAATTCTTCTCTGATAGACAGGAAAGGCTTCTGTTGAGAGGTGGGAGTTGTCTAAACAGGGTAGATGTGTGTACACAGCCCAGCGCCCGTCACACTGTGATGCATCCGTCACTTCTGGAGGGGCTATGAGATATTTGACGGCCTCACGATGAAACCAAACATATTTTCTTGCAGATTTTCCCACGGGGAGACTGTTGTGACGCAGGCAGTTACAGCGTCCGTAATCTCGCACCTCTGCAAACATCCAACCTCCCTGATTATTTGACCAACACGTATCCTGGAACCGCGGAACATTCCTGAGGTTTTTTTTACTATGTAGCAACAGGCTATGATAGTAGATAAGAACTAATGTGACATGAGTGTAAGCTCCCAAGAACAGAGAATATTATAAGTCTTGGAATTCATCATCAAGCAAGGCCCTGAAAGTCAAGTTAAAGAAGTCTCAAGCCATTCTAACCCTCCTAGATAAAAAATAAATAAACTAAAATGTAGTGAAGGAGTATACCAGTGGGATCTTGTAATATATGGTCAGTTCACGGGAGCTTGACACTATAAGCACAAAATACATTAAATAAACGTACTTACCGAGTCCAAGAAGCACAAGTATCGCCCAGAGCTCTGCTGAATCGCCCGGTTTTTGGCAAAACCAACTGCAAAGACCAATGAAAATAAATACATTTTAACAAAAACAACAAAAATCACCAAAAATAAATCAATCTGGCAATTCTGTATCGACTGATAACCCAACTCAAATAACCCAATAATCCTAGTTATTCCCTGGAGTCTGCACATGCTCAGAATTTTATGTTTCAAATGGCTTTAGACTGAAAATCACACGCACAGAACCCCAAGAGGAAATTATCAGTTACTGATAATAATCACTCTGGAGAATGAGATAGCAGCCATGCTTGTAGGTTACATCTGGAATGTAAATTAACAGACATAATATTTAATGTAAATTTACTGTAAGAAAATGTATTTTTTTATAACATTTAGTTGATAAATATATTACTCATAGTTTTAAATTATAAACTATTTGGACCTCCCTGTGTCCCTTTTCTACAGGAAATGTTAGTACTATGGCACAATAATACTGGAGGGAACAGGAGCTTCACAATGAAGTTTTGGGGTAAAATGTGGTTGTTTTTTTGCAGGAGAGTTTACTCCAGTAATTGTATGAGAAGTGATCAATGCATTTTCCAGTAGGATAATAATGACAGATGCTTCAACATAAGCCTTTTTGATAAAGCTGATTTAAACAGCTGGGCATGCTCTTCCTAATCAACACTGCTAGAGTTAATTGTCCTATAAAAAGCAATTATAACAAATCTCCCCCCTCCCCAATAAGAATAAACTAGGAAACTGTGTTCAAGAAAACAAGGTAATTAAGAGGGACACCGCAAAGGTCCCAGTTATTGAAGAAATGAAAAGTACATATAAAACATTATAATATAATTACTACTGGTTATTCGGTAACAGAGTCTGAAAGTTGGTTATTTTAAGCATAAATTCTCTATACAACCCCCCTCTCTGCAAGTCTTACCTAGGGCCATAAATTAACTCTCTGCTGCTGGTGATGAAGAAAACAAGCATGCCCAGTTGGGTAAATTATAAAAATTTCAGAGATTGTTAAAATCTTTGTCAATATACATATTTATGTCAACTGGGTATGCTCCTCGTCTGTATCAAACCCTACTGTGAGAGTTCATTAATGACCCTGGACAAGGAGCATTAGAGAGGACATTCTTTATAGATAATATAGGCTAACTTCCCCTTATTTGAAATATATTTATTTTTAGGTGTACTTGCAATACTTCATATACATTTCGCGACTGTAGATTCTAGAGCAGTTTTACACCAGTCTGGAGCATAAATACTGCAATATCCAGACAGACGCTCTGCACTTGTTTGAATTGCAAGAGAGGGGCTTGTGTCTTATCGGTGTATGGACCACCGGCTGGACCCTCTACTGCAGCCATTCATACAGAAATAGAGGTTATTACAGAAGTTAATATAAAAGTCTCTTCTGCTCACTCCCCTACACAAGAAACAGAAGTGTAGTACAACAGATTGCACTACACCCATGGGAGTAGGAGCTAAACATTTTTTGGGGAAAACTGTGGCCCTGACTGGTGCAATTCAACTCTATTCCCAGGACAGGCAGCAGGGGTGGGTCTAAACTTTTTTTTAATGTCCTTCTTTAAATTAAATTCTCATTTTAGATATAAATAAATAAATATATATTATGGGTCAAAGCTTTCATGGGAAAGACATACTGCTCCATAGTGGCCAAACCTGGTAATGCATGACTAGCTTGAATTTTGATATTTTTGGTGTCCCTTGTTCATATAATCTGGGGAGGGGGGGTTGTTTCCCCCCCATCCACCCAGCTCCTACACTCCTCCTATATAAATATCAGGGGGAACAGTTCTTTGCCCCAAAGAGACACATTGTATCTAAATGTTGCATTAAAATTATATGATTTTCATGATTTAGTTTTTTTAAGTTTTAGAAATTTCCACTATATATCCAGTATACTCCCCTTTATCCGGCACCTACAGGGACTATTGCTGGATAAATGTAGTTTCCACTTAAATCGGGAGTCCCCAAATTTAAGGGTCTAAAGTTATTTTATTTTTTTTGTTGCAGTCTTGAACTTCGGATAGTGCCCGTTATGTCTGTTTAGCAGGAGTAAATTTAAAAAAACTGGGCGGGACATGCAAATGAGACCACATAATGCACCATCACTGTCCATCCAAACCATTGTAAACATGGCGGCTTTTAAGCCTTACGCTTTCTGTATTTCACAGTTTTAAGCATAGCAACAGATGGATTTTTCACAAACCAGGTCACTTAACCACATATAGCATGGTTACTGCTGATCCTCAATGTGGTGTGAGTGCCTGGTTTGTGTAGTGATTGTTGTAGAGAGTAGTTCAATAAAGCAATTATTTCACATATGGTGGGCTAAGCGTGATAGAAGCCCTCCACCGTACAAAGTACAGTAGTAAAAATAAGGAATAGTACATTAGTGATTCTATTTGAATGTCTATGTGGTCTCATTTTCATGTCCAGCACAATTTTCCCAGAGTGCAGTGCATATACTGTATTTCTGACAAATTTGAGCAGGAAATATGTTTTTATTAACTTATTTTTTAGACATTCAAAAAGAATCACTTATGTACTATTCCTTACTTGTTATTATGCAAATGTATACCTCGTGAAAGCTAATTACCTGCTTTGAAGTGTTAATTGTTGAATCATTCAACCAGACACCTCACGCAACCTTATGAAGCATGTTGAACCACCAGTAGCATACTAAGCTGCACATATTATAATGCAACACAAACAATTCTGAATATCTCACTAATGATTCACTGTAGAGAGAAAAAGGCTAGTGCAGTACAGTGTCCATTTAAACTAGTAAAAATAAACAATGTTATAGGCTGTATGAAAAAAATAAAATAAAAACGCACTGGACACAGACAGTCTCTGAGTAAAAGGGTCCAGCATGAAACACTAACTAGTAAGAATCAGGATAAACTATTTTTATTAACGGATTGTGATGAAAACAAAACTTAATCCTTTTTGAGAACCCTTACACTAAAAATATCTGGGTTTCCTGTTATGTTTAAGTTGGAGCCCCCCCCCCCCTCCTATATTAAATTTTTTGGTCAAATTGCTTGATTAGAGAGCTAAGCTCATACACAGAGAGGGTTAAATGGACAACAAGGGAGACAGCCAGATCTGTATATAATAATAGGTGATAAACTAAGGGCTGATTTTACTTTCTAAAGAAGTTTTGGTCATTATCAATTCTAATTCATGCACTCAAAAATATAGGACACTGAAAAGCCATATTTATACTAAGCTCTCTTAATAGAGAGAGTGTAACTAATGGGCTATACATAGCCAACAGTAAGACACAGTGACTTTGTTCCTAGCTTACAGGTCAGTACAATTAGTGTATCGTCACCTTATTTAGCAATATTTAATGTGAATGTTTTCCCATCTCCTGCAGACTGTGCCATCAGGACACTAAAATAGGAGAATTTAACCACAGAAAATCACAAGAAAGGAAGAGGTTTGTGGTAGGAACCTGGTGCCCACAGGATGTCACAACTGCAAGTCCTGCCTAGACATGAAGATTTTACTGGCAGATAAAAACTTACAGGCGCATACTCCTATCTAAAAAAAAAAGCCAGGCTCAATAAATACTCCGGATGCAAGAAATACTTACATTGCATATCTATGTGTGTCCCTACTACATCCACTGGAAGGCTGATCCATTGTTCTTGCTCCCTTTTTTACTCAACTGTATTAAATCCTTTGATATATTTGCTAGTTTCTCTCATATCTCCCACCTCTCCTCTAATCTATACATATTAATGTCATGGAGTCTCCTTATAAGTTGTGTTATTTAGACCCTACACCATTTTAGTTGCCACCTTTGAATGGGGCCTACAGAGGCACATTAGTACCCACCTTTATCTGACTGGGGGTCTATAGAGGGACATTAGTACTGACCTTTATCTGACTGGGGGTCTATAGAGGCACATTAGTACCCACCTTTATCTGACTGGGGGTCTATAGAGGCACATTAGTACCCACCTTTATCTGACTGGGGGTCTATAGAGGGACATTAGTACTGACCTTTATCTGACTGGGGGTCTATAGAGGGGCATTAGTACTGACCTTTATCTGACTGGGGGTCTATAGAGGGACATTAGTACTGATCTTTATCTGACTGGGGGTCTATAGAGGGACATTACTACTGACCTTTATCTGACTGGGGGTCTATAGAAGGACATTAGTACTGACCTTTATCTGACTGGGGGTCTATAGAGGGACATTAGTACTGACCTTTATATGACTGGGGGGTCTATAGAGGGACAGTAGTACTGACCTTTATCTGACTGGGGATCTATAGAGCGACATTAGTACTGACCTTTATCTGACTGGGGGTCTATAGAGGACATTAGTACTGACCTTTATCTGACTGGGGGTCTATAGAGGGACATTAGTACTGACCTTTATCTGACTGGGGTCTATAGAGGGACATTAGTACTGACCTTTACCTGACTGGGGGTCTATAGAGGGATATTAGTACCCACCTTTATCTGACTGGGGGTCTATAGAGGGACATTAGTACTAACCTTTATCTGACTGGGGGTCTATAGAGGGACATTAGTACTGACCTTTATCTGACTGGGGGTCTATAGAGGGACATTAGTACTGACCTTTATCTGACTGGGGGTCTATAGAGGGGCATTAGTACTGACCTTTATCTGACTGGGGGTCTATAGAGGGACATTAGTACTGACCTTTATCTGACTGGGGGTCTATAGAAGGACATTAGTACTGACCTTTATCTGACTGGGGGTCTATAGAGCGACATTAGTACTGACCTTTATCTGACTGGGGGTCTATAGAGGGACATTAGTACTGACCTTTACCTGACTGGGGGTCTATAGAGGGACATTAGTACCCACCTTTATCTGACTGGGGGTCTATAGGAGGGGCATTAGTACTGACCTTTATCTGACTGGGGGTCTATAGAAGGACATTAGTACTGACCTTTACCTGACTGGGGGTCTATAGAGGGACATTAGTACTGACCTTTATCTGACTGGGGTCTATAGAGGGACATTAGTACTGACCTTTATCTGACTGGGGGTCTATAGAAGGACATTAGTACTGACCTTTACCTGACTGGGGGTCTATAGAGGGACATTAGTACTGACCTTTACCTGACTGGGGGTCTATAGAGGGATATTAGTACCCACCTTTATCTGACTGGGGGTCTATAGAGGGACATTAGTACTGACCTTTATCTGACTGGGGTCTATAGAGGGACATTAGTACTGACCTTTATCTGACTGGGGTCTATAGAGGGACATTAGTACTGACCTTTACCTGACTGGGGGTCTATAGAGGGACATTAGTACTGACCTTTACCTGACTGGGGGTCTATAGAGGGATATTAGTACCCACCTTTATCTGACTGGGGGTCTATAGAGGGACATTAATACTAACCTTTATCTGACTGGGGGGTCTATAGAGGGACATTAGTATTGACCTTTATCTGACTGGGGGTCTATAGAGGGACATTAGTACCCACCTTTATCTGACTGGGGGTCTATAGAGGGACATTAGTACTAACCTTTATCTGACTGGGGGTCTATAGAGGGACATTAGTACCCACCTTTGACTGGGGGTCTATAGAGGGACATTAGTACTGACCTTTATCTGACTGGGGGTCTATAGAGGCACATTAGTACCCACCTTTATCTGACTGGGAGTCTATAGAGGGACATTAGTACCGACCTTTATCTGACTGGGGGTCTATAGAGGGACATTAGTACCCACCTTTATCTGACTAAGGGTCTATACAGGGACAT